>NDGN011277671.1:0-10742 GCA_002564285.1 Tympanoctomys barrerae | reverse complement strand
ATGGTTAAGACCAAGGTAAAGCAGGACCTATGCAACAAGAGTTGTAGCTTTTGGGTCTGAGTATGTTCATCTATTTACCTGTAATTAAGATGCACAGTGCTTCTTTGAAACACACACACACACACACACACACACACATACACACACACCAGGAATGAGTGCTCTTGGCAGAGAGACCTTGGAAACTTGTCTGGTTTTCCTTTATCTTTTTTTTTTTTTTTTTTAAATCAGAATTGCCAGACATACCTGTGGGGCCTTCTGGTACCATGTATCCAACTTGATTTAAACTACAAAGGGGCTAGCTGGAAGCATTGTTTAACACTAGGGCACTTTGGCCCCCAGAAGAGATGACAAGGCCTTCTGGCCATAGGAAGAGGATAGGGTAGTAATTAAACATGTGGCCCAGAAGCCAGTTAGTCTTGGGACTGAATGAAAGCTCTGTCATGCGTCCGCTAGGAGGGTAGCTTAACTGCTTAACTCTCCCAAGTCTCCTATTTTTCATGTGTAAAGTGGGAGTGATGATACTGGTATTTGTCTTCTAAACTACAAGGAGGTTAAATGAGATAATGTAGCTAAGGAGCTCTGCAGCCTGCAAGGAGCCTAAGAAAGCTTATTGTCCACTGTTGTCTGGCTCTCCCCAGGTGGTTAAATGCCATCCTCTGGATGCCTGGTTGCAAAACACAGATTCACTGCACGGCATCATATGCTTGCAGCTCTGCTCACGTGGCTAAATGAGAACATTAACCTTTATAGCTGAGAGTCTTCTGAGAAGAGGATAAAAGCCATGAGCCCCATGTCTAGGAAATGCACACACACTCCCTACTCTCTCTCTCTCTCTCTCTCTCTCTCAATCTCTCTCTAGCTCTAACTAGGCATGGAACTCAAGGCCCGTGTACAGACCTCAATTCCCAGCCCATTTTTAATTTTATTTTTTGAGCTAGGGTCTCCCAAGTCACTAAGTTGCTCTTCAGGGTGGGCTTGAACTTGTGAGCCTCCTGCTTCCACTTGCCAGAGAGCTGGGATTACAGGTATGTACTGCATCCCTGGATCACTACCTACATTTTAAGAATTCCTGGAACCCTGGAGCCCATGTCTATGGGACCAGGTTTTGAACTCCTGATCCAGAAGCCTTATGATAGGGGAATAATGAAGCATTTACTATGCATCATGCTTTACTCTTTGAACTTGCTGAGAACAAAGAGTAAAATTACACTGGCAGTTGCTCCTTGCCATTTACCCTGGCTTTCTGGAAGCTGAATGTACTTGAGCCAACTGGCTGTCCCCAGTCTTTTTAAAGTCATAGCTCTACCAGGGCCATAATGTAGGTCTCCTGGGCAGGGCAAATATCTCTTGAACATCTTTCCAGCTTCCCAGTGGAAGGTCTGGTTGCTCAGATTAGAACATCCACAGTAGAAAGCCAATGGGTTCAAGGCTCTTTTCTCAAGTGAGAAGCATTTTAGAAGTCAAGTCCATGCCAGCTTGTCCAATGAGCTCCTTAAAGGAATTACTGAGCCAAATCCTGAAAAGTTGATATTGTCTTTCTCTTGTGGCCATTAAATAAGTCTATATGAGTTACTTGGATAAATAAAATAAGAGAGGACAGGAGTGAAACAACTGGCTCAGTCCTCTCTATATCCCTTTTCTTTTCTTTTTTTTTAAAAATAGTTTTATTGAGAAACAAATAGCAATAAGACAGTTTCAAAACCGATTAGTAGGGCAGTTTTGTATATCCCTTTTCTTGTTTCATGATTCTTCTCTCAAACTGGGAGCCACAGGAGGGCAGGCCCAGCATTCTTTGTTTACTTCACAGGGCCTGACAATAGTAGGCACTACAGTTGTTTATGGGATAAATGATGGTCCCGGGTTTCAAACAGCTCTTCTATGGAAGGAAGTATGATATCAACCAGCGCTCCCACAAATGTTTGATGAAGATAAGGCCCATGGAATGATTTTGACCTCTAATTCCTGTTAGAAAGAGTGAGAGAAACAATCATAAGTTTATATAGAATTTCAAGCCATTCAATGTATCTTTCTCAAAGTCTGTAGAAATTCTAAGCCTTCAGAACTAACATTCTAACATTAGCCAGCACCCTAATGCTGATAAAAATGTTTTCCTAAGGATTATTATTATTTTTCTTTTTGCAGTACCAGCGATTGAACTCAGGACCCTGCGCTTGCCAGGCAGCACTTATTCTACTGAGCTATCTCCCCAGTCCCTTCTTCAGGATTATTATAATCAACTTTGCCTTAATGGAATTTGGTGAACACAGGATTTGTTTGTTGTTGATTACTTAGCCAAGAACATAATTTTCATATACAAAAATCAGTATTATTTCTGTAAACTAACAATGAACCATTCTAAAATTATGAAAACAATTCAATTTTTAAATAACTAATAAATAAACAAATAAATTTAGGAACAAATTTGATGCAGGAAGTGAGGTACAAAACATTAATGAAAGAAGTTGAAGAAAACACAAATAAATGAAAACATAGCATATTTATGGATTGAAAGTATTACCTTTAAAATGTCTATATTACCCTGGGTGATCTACAGATTCAGTAAAACCCATATCAGAATTTCACAGACATTTTCTAAATAAATAAAAATACTAAAATTCAGATGAAACCACAATGAACACAAAATAACCAAGGCACAAATCTACAGCTGAAAGAACAAAACTGTAGGCATCACACTAGTGGGTTTCAAAATATACTACTGACTTCTAATAATTAGAACAGAATTAATTAGCATACATAATTAATTAGAAACATAGACCAGTGGCAGAGCAGAAAGCCCAGAAATGAAGTCACTCATTCATGGTTTTCTACAAAATTGTCAAGGACACACAAAGAGAAAGGGGCAATCACTTCAACAAGTGATTGTGAGACAACTTGATATTCTTCTGTAGAAGAATGAATTCAGACCTCTACTCACACTGTTTTAAACTGAAAAATTTTAAAGACTTAAATGAAAGACTTGAACTGTAAGACTGTTAGAAGAAAGTAGGAGGAAAATGTTCCTTGACATTAATTCGGACATCATTTTTTTTTTTAAAAGTCTGATCCTAAAAACATAGGCAACAAAAACAAAAAACAGATGAGATTACATCAAGCCAGAAAGCTTCCTCAAAGCCAGGCAAACAATCAACAGCATAAAAAAAACCCCTATGAAATAAGAGAAAATATTTACAAATGACAATCCACTATGGGATTAAATATCCAAAATATGTAAGCAGCTCAGACAACACAAGAATAAGATAACAACCTGTGGTGGATTGCTAACTGGTGGTCAACTTGTTATACCCAGCTGAACTGACCTAGCGTGGGGCTGGGTGTGGGAGGCCCACCTGAGGATTGTTGTCAGCAGCACAAAAGGCAGAATTAGAGCTGGGCTATTCTTGGGCTGTTCTCCTGGAGGACCTTCTCAGGCTGGCTTTCCTGATGAACTTGGCTGTTCTCATTAGAGGAGGGGCTGGGGACCTTGCTCTTGCTGAGAATGACTATGGTCCACTTTGCAGAAGCTCTGGTCTTTACCTTGAGCATCACTTCTTGGCTCCAAAGGGGAGGATTGCGCACTACTCAGTCTCCTGGAAAAGCTTGTCATGTTGGCTTCCCTATGGAAACTCAGCTTTTCTCACTGTGGGAGGAGCTCAGGACCTCACTGTTGCTGAGGATGGCTGTGGTACTTTTCGGGGATCTCTGCTTCTTACCTTGAGCATCATTTCCTGGCTCCAGTGAAGATCCCTCAGCCTGCTAGCACAGATCCTTCATCCCCCTGGGACAGTCTTTATAACTTCCACCACTGGCCTTTGGGCCTTTCTAGTGCAGAACCGTGAAAAAGGCCTGCATGAGACATTGTCATAGGCTCTAGGCCTCCGGCTGGACTCATGGGAGATATTGTTATGAGCTCTAGCTCTTTAGCTGGACTTATATAGGTCTTCAGCTGAATTATTTGGTCTTTAGTGTGTGGACAGATTTCCTGCACCCATTATATATGATTCTTTGGGTGATTCATTATAAAATAAATTTATAAAATATGTCCTGTATGGTATTGTTCTCCTTTGCAAAACCCCAAACCATAATATAACCCCCACACACCTAAATAGCCAATTCTCAAAAACAGACTTGCAAATGTCCAACAGTTATGTGAAAAGTCTTAATAACATCAATAATTGTCAGTGAAATTCAAATTTAGACCTTACTGAGATATTACCTCATATCTGTTAGAGGCTATCATCCAAAAGGGGAATAATAACAAGTATTGGAGAAGAATGTAGAGCAATGGAAACCTTGCACAGGCTTGGTGGGAATATAAATTAATGCAGCCATTATGGAAAAAAGTTTTTACATTCCTTGAAAAGTGAACATAAAACTATCAGATGATCCAGCAATCCCATTACTATATCTACGTATAAAGGAAACAAAATCCATATGTCAAAGAGATAGCACCCATGTTCACTTTAGCCCTATTTACAATAGTGAAGCTATGTAATCAGCCTCAGTGTCCATCAGTGGATGAATGAATAAAGAAAGTGTGACATATATACATGTTGGATATTTTTCACCTTAAAAAAGCAGGAAATTCTGTAACATTTGCTGCATAGATAAACCTAAAAGACATTATGCTAAATGAAATAAGCCAGGCACTGAGAAGACAAATACTGCACGATCTCACTTATGTGTGGAAGTTTTAGAAAACTGAATTCATGGGCGCTACCAAGATGGATATCAATGTGGTCTTTGATATCACCCCTGAAGGCATCCCCAGAGCATTTCAGAAATGTTCCTGCAGGTATCACAACTATCAGCATGAAAAGAGGAGGGGTCACTGGCGTTGACCTGGTGCTGGCAGCTCACAGCACACCTCAGCCGGTGCGTTCCTTACAAGCAACTCTGTGTGGGCAGTGAGACAAGCACCATCGGAGAGGCCAGTGTACCCGTCTTGGCCCCGCCTCCCTACTTGAGGAACTAATCATGGCTGAATCTTTTTGTGTTCTGAGAATTCACCTAATAAAAGATGTGTAGGGAAAAAAAGAAAAATAACTCTTAGAGGTGGAGAGTAGAGTAGACTGGTGTTTAGCAGAGCCTGAGGTCCAGTGGATGTTGGCCAAAAGCTAATAAAATTTTCGTTAGGCAGGAGACATAACTTCAAGGGCTCCAGTGTGCAATATGGTGGCTATCATCCCATCAACTGAGGAATGGATGAAAGATGTGATCATAGATGAAAACATGTGATGTTTTTACACAATAGAGTGTTACTCAGCTATAAAGATAAACTCAAGGCTTTTATAGGTAAATGTATGCAACTAGAGACCATACTCAAAAGTGAAGTAAATCAGATTCACATGTGTAAACATCATATTGTCTTCTGAGTGTAAGAAACTGGAAACTGAAAGAGTAAAGAAGACCAAAATAGATATTGTGAAAGGGAAAGAAACTGCTCAAAATGAAAGAACAGGTGGGATGGGGGAAAGAGAAAACAAGGAAGGAAAAAATATATTATATATATATATAATATATATATATATATATATATATATATATGATAGCTAAGATAATTATACTGCTATTTTGTATTAGTTCATTGAAAGGAATAGTGCTTATATTGTTTGATTGGTTTTGCATTCCTACATGCGGTAATTTGTTTTTTTCCTATATGTGGTAATTTGAACAACTACTTTGAAGATAATGATATGCAATACAATAACCATTGTTAATTTTCTATCATCTTGTTTTGAACTTCTGTGTCATTTTTGTTTTTTATTCCCTGTAAAATAAAAACCCAACATATTGCATTCATAATTTCCCTGAGACTAGATGAAGTGTTGTACCACAAAACACTGATAAGTGTGTGAGGTAATGCACATGTTAATTTGATTTAATTATTCCACAACATGTACCTATTTCAAGACAATGTGTAGGAGTTAAATACTAGACAGTTTTTATCTGTCCATTAAAGTAAGTATTTGTTCACAGAGACACAGAAACATGATAAAAACAAATCACTGGGTCTGCCAGGAGGAGGGCAGACTGGGGGGCACCAAGAGCCGAGTCCAGACCAATGAGGAGGCAACTGAGCAGGAGACTGGCGGGTGTTGGCGCCAGCAGGACTTGCCCTTAGATCCTAAATGGGAGGCAAAGGAGAGGAAGAGGTCCTCCGTGCTCTCTGCCATTCTAGGCTAGCTGAGGTGGCCCCAGAGCTCACCTGGTGCTGTGGGTGCTGGGTGATCTTCACACATGGGTCAGCACATGCAGGACCATGAGTCCATGCTTCACAGTAGTGGCTGGGAGATTCTGGATGTGAGCACATACACCTCCATGGAGTGTGTGATACTTTGTCTTCCTGGGACACACAACTTGTGTCACTTCTCTGGATGCACAAGGAGAATCAATTCCTTTTTTCCACAGACCAAGCTTTTTCTCTTCTTCCTGAGAAGTGGGTGGAATCCCTTGAGGGCCAAAGTAAGTCTTTCATATTCTGGCCTTTGCTGGTGTCTCCTATTTGCCTCCTATGTCATAATCTCCCTCTTAACATGGATCTCCCTGTCCCACCACTCACTGTGTGCACACTTACACGACTGATCTCTATGACAGAAAGACTGAGGGTCTATGCTCATCTCTGTCTGTCTCCCTTGCTCCTGCCCAAGCCTTTCAGTGTTCAGAAGGGAAAATAAAAAAGCTCATTTTTATGAGCTTCTTCAATAGTTTGTATTAAAATTTCTATTTATGTATTTGTTTATTTAGAGCCAGGGTCTTGCTATGTAACTCAAACTGGCTTTGTACACACTATGTAGCCAAGGTTGGACTTGAACTCATGGAAATTCTCCTGCCTCGGCTTTCTTGAGTGCTGGGTTTATAGGCATGGGCCACCATGATCCACTCAAACTCTTTATTAACTGCTTTTATTATGAATGTGTTTTTACATGCATGAATAGATTTAAATGATGCCAAAGTTCATATAGCAAAAGGGGAGAGTCCCCCAGGTATATGCATTGGCACTTTAGAGGTAAATATTCTTCATGCCTTGCTGTTCCATAACCCAGAACTTCATGGATGACAGCAATTGCTGGTGTAACTCAAGGGTTAGGAGATGATCTTTGGCAATGGAGGAATCAGTGTGGAATTGTTTACTTTTCAGTGGAAGGAAGTCAGTTCTTGTCCGTTCTCTGGCATTGTCTATTAATGAAGATATTCTCAGTCTGGTGTTGGGCTTTAATGCCGTAGCAACCACGGATCTTCCTTGCAGTAATGATGGCAGAAGTAAGGTTCTGGTCCATGTTAAACAGAAGAGTGAGCTGCAGTGAATTCATGTACTGCCTCAGGAGCTTTTAGCTTAGCTCAGGAGAGGAGAAATAAACAGATGAGAAGAAATTTGACAGCACCAGTTCCTTGTACAAAATGTCAACATATTGGGCAGACTTTTCTCATGCTGTACCAAAGAGGGCAGTTAGAAGTGAGCCTTGGATAGTGGACAAGGCTGCAGAGATATAGGTGGGCTGTTGTAAGCAAATGTAAAGAGCTAGAGAGGGAGAAATCCTGTCTGTAGAATATTGACTGGCCAGGAGGACAAAGTTTGTAGAGAGGTAGATAAATCAGGTGAAACTGGGAGAAGCTTAAACATCAGACTTGAAGGTCTATTCTTTAAGTCATGAACACTGAAGCCTTCTAGAACATTCATCTCAAACAGACGCCAAAAGGCCAAAGTTGCTTTGAAGCTCACAGCAGATATGGTATAGAGGTGAGCTATTAGAGGCCAGCAGATTCAGGAAGGATTGCTGTGACTGGAGGAGAAGCTCACACAGCAAGCGTGCACTGCCTCTGCAGCCCCATCTCTCACCACTCATCTCCCCTCACTCAGTGTTGCCCCCCTCCTCTCAGCACTGGCCTGCTCTTATCTTCACACACCCACTCATCTAATCTCTCTTCCTTAAGGCCCTTCTCTCCCCATCCTTCTAGCTCCTGGCTCTTTCCTGCCTACTTTTCTTTATGGCTTAATGTTTTTAATCCCTACCACTTCCTCCACCTCTTATAGGGGCCCTTAACCCCCAACCCCAGGCAACTTTATTGCACTGTGGTGTTATTACCTATGAGCACAGGTCCCCTCTGCTGTGTCACAGGCTCTTCAAGGGTGAGAACCTTATTTTATTTGTATTGAATCTTGCCACCTAGTTGAAGACCCACTGTGGAATAGTCACTCTAAATTCATAGTAAATGCATGAGGCAGATCAACTTTCATTCTTTTCTCGAAGAAGCTAACTTCCACTAAAGAAACTGCTCTATGTTATGAAGTGGTATGAAGGACGTAAGTCATCCTCAAATGTTGGGCTCTGGTATTTGAATGTGTTGTGAATTCTTCTCAAAATAAATCAATGGTCTTGGACAAACACCTAAATTGTATTTTGTATTATGATAATAAAAGGTACATGTTGTAGCGTGTTGACCAGAGGCTCGTTGAACTAAGCAGGGTATTTGAAATAAAATGGCTTTTGCTATGATCTCTCTTCAGAGGAAGAGGAAGGACGCTTAGTGTCCTAGAACTAGACGTAGATGCGAGCAGATAAGAGAACACCATTGAGGCAACCAATATTTCTGCTCAGAAATACAGTCCTAAATGGAAGTCAAAGGAACAGCACATTAACTGTGGATGATTTTATTGGTTCCATGAAAATTCCACTGTAATCTTTAATGTTGTTTTGAATCTTTTACTCTTTAAGTTTTTGCAAAAATTCTGGATGAGGGCCAGAAAGAATGACCAGACCACCAGTTCAGCAGAAGAAATTGTGGGAGATATTTGTGGCCTTCTGGTCCATAAACCTAAAGCCCATTTTCAAAGTGAGGACATGATGAAATGCCAGGGACTGCTTTCTTTATGTTTTTATGAAGCTGTCACCTTTGGAAAGTTTTATAAAGATATCTTGCACTTCAGATGATGTAATCATTTCCCAATAGCTGTTGTTTTTTTGGTTCGTAGTATTCATGGGTAAATGATGTTCGGAGCAATAAGAAAAAGGATATTGACACTGGATGGAAGTTTCTGCCTTTTATAACATACTTCAAATTGCACCGTTGGTTGAATTTTAATTGTGATTTGGCCACTAGCTCCTTTTCATATTCCATCTTTTCTAAACGTTTAACCAGAACGGTGCCTGCTTGATATTTAGGGTCTGAGCAAAAATCTTCAACCATGGTTTTGATTTAAAATTGTCCTCATAATCACTAATAGTTTTGTTGAATAGGCAACAAGATTATTTTGGTAGATGCAACCAAATTTTGGTGGAATGCTCCTTTTGTTACTATGTAGCATACCTCTTCATTCTTGTTAACAGGTTTTGCTGTAAACTATATATTTTACTATAAATTAGTTGCACCATGAAAGATTTGGTTTAGTAATTGCAAGGTCTGTCTCTTTCCAATCTTTGTATTTAATTTTGTTCTAAGCATGACTTTTGTATACAGAACCTATCTTGATTAAAAAAAGAACTACAATAAGCAATCTGATTATTTTAAGAGGTGAATTTAATCTATTTACATTTAATATGATTTTTTAATACTTGAAGATATTTTAAACATTCTATTTTATATTTTCTTTTAAAATCCTTCTCTTATTTATAAATCTTTTTATTTATTATTATTGATTGATTTGGCAAGGGTCTTTCTACGCAGTTCAGACTCATAGTGATCCTCCTGTCTCAGCCTTGTCAGAGCTGGGATTACAGGTGAGTGCCATCACGCCTGGTTTTAGAGTGGCACAGCACACCTGGGGTTCTGGAGTCAGCATGACAAGACACTTAGACTGCTGAGCTATCTCCTCAGTGCAAGAGATAGTTCTTCTTTTGTGTCAGGAAACATTGACTTGGGTGAGAGAGTTACCACTGAACGCAGTATTTGCTTTCTGCCTGGGTCTCTTGGTTCTCTGCACACGTTTGTGTGTGTATTCTTTGCAGACATCCTTCACCAGGGAAGGGCTGCCTCCCAGCATGTAGAAAGAAGGGGTACATGGACACGATGTTCCTGCATTTCTCAAAGGAAGATGGAAGGAATACTTTTTTGCCCTGGCAATACAGAAACAAAGACACCTAGGTGTTTTCACTCATTCATTTTGGGTGACTTGACTACTTTTATTCACATACCTCTTGTACTTTGTTTCCTTTAAAAAGACCAGGTGAGTGTTTTGGAACCTCTGTCTGTATTTCTCCTTTAAATAAACTTTGTTGTGTATACTGAAGTTTACAACATGGTATAATACATAGAATAGGATACATAGAAAGTAAAATGTTTACTGGAGTGAAGCAGACTATCTTCTCACATAGTTACTTTTTGTGATTAAATCCTTAATCAAGTACAGTGTTATGAGCTTCATTCCCAATGACATGAGATGTCTAAACTCTTCATCCTGCATATCTGCTATTTTGTAACCTTTGACCAACATCTCCCTATTTTCTCTTAGCCCTGCTGCCTGTGATGCCCAGATTTCATACTTGTTTCTGAGTATCTGACGTCTTTTTCCTTTTTGGTTTTGTGGGGATTTTGTTTTGTTTTTTTGAGACAGGATCATGCAATGAAGTTCAGGGTGGCCTTGAGCTCACTGAGTCCCTGACTGGACTCAAAACTCAAGGTGGTCCTCTCTCATGCTCCTGAGTGCTGGGTTTACAGGTGTCTACCGCCATGCCATCTTCATATATATATATATATATATATATATATATATATATACATATATATATATATGTGTGTGTGTG
>NDGN011277666.1:0-12345 GCA_002564285.1 Tympanoctomys barrerae | reverse complement strand
AGGATTAAATGTCATGTTGAATATTAGGTTCTTAAAGTATAAACCTGAAAGCAGTATTATGAATTCTGTTTATTAAGGAATGTTCTTTTCTTCTATTCTGTTGAAAATTCTTGTTACATGTTTTATAGTCAGATCACTCAGGCTGTGATAAGTATCTTTATTTAGGGCTAACCCTTCCAGGTGCAAGTTGGGGCCCCAGAAATGCATTTCCTTATTTATTCAGTGCTTGACATCCTACACCTTGCACTGTTCATGTATTTCTGAATTTGTTCACTTCACTCAAACTTGGACAATTCAAGGATTTATTTTTGTTTGGTGCTCCAATGTAGTGGAGTACTGTTTCTTTCCAAAATATATTAACCAAGGTGTTGGCCATATTTCTTCAGTAATAGTCTCTTTTTTTTTTCTCCAAAACCTGTAGGTATTCCAGAAAATTCTATTCCCAGAGGTCTAGGAAACAGATAGTGAACGAGTTGGGAGGAAGATGGAGTTGATGAATATTTAAAAGAAATATCACAATTCTTATAGTGTTAATCCCTACTTTGGAATGTTTTTGGTTTGTGATATTATGCCATTTCATCTTTCTCTGCATTGCTTTTCTCACTTAGGAAATTAAGGAGTGTGTGTTTTATGTACTTTACAGGAAGATATGAGATGCCATAAGGTGTGTATTTTCTGTTAAAGAAATGATGGGGTTTTTCCCCTCCTGATCATTCTCGCCATGCTTTCCATGATAAGCAGGGACTGCTCCCATACGGTCATCTCTCATGCTGTTTCTTTCTGTATTCTGTGTTTTAAACTCAGTCCTTCCCCATGAGCTGCCTGAATGGAGGCTTTCGTGTATTCACTTGTAAAATGTCATGGCCATCTACTTCATGCCTTAAAAATGTGATATACACTTTAGGCACAATGTGTAGCTGCATGGTCTGAAAAATGACCTGATTGATGTCTCACTTTCTCCTGGGACCCCCTCCCTAAATAGTCAAGGTCTACTTCTCCTGATTTTCCTTCTCAGTCTTAAAACCCTGACATACGTCCAATCTACAAGAAGTGTTTTGCAAGTTAAAATCATGATGGGAGATGCAGACAGTTAGGGTGTTATTCAGAGTGATACCTATTTGTAACATGAAGTAACAAGCAGAAATTAAGCTTCCTGTGGTTTACATGTGTGAACTGTAGAACTGTAAAATATTATGAATATATAAAGTAATATAATAATTCTTGTATCATGTGGTTCACAAGAGACGAATACAGGCATGTGTGGAGAAGCCCAGGCAGATTAGAGCCCTAGATTCACCATTTGTTAAATGAATGAATGCATATTAGCCAGGTTTTTCTAAGGAAACAAAACCAGTTGGATCTGGCTCACACAATTTTATAAGCTGAGAAATCCTACTATCTTATGCCATCTACAAGCTGGAGTACCAGCAAAGCCAATAGTATAATAAAGTTTGAAGCTTTAGAACAAGGATGGGGGCAGGAATGACTGCTGGCATTAGTTCTGGAGTCCAGAATCTGAGAACTAGGATCTTGAATATCCAAGAACAGGAGACAATGGATGTCCCAGCCTAAGATTTAAAAAAAGAATGATTTGTCCTTCGTCCACCTACCTTTTTGTTCTGTACATTAACTCAGGTGGGCAGGGTTGGATTTTCTTTTTACTTAGTCAATTCAAATGTCAATCTCTTTTGGAAAAGCCCTTGCAGATATATCAGAAATAAAGTCTTTGCATCTCTCTGGGCATCCCAGGGCTCAATCAAGGCAACACATTAAATTGCACATCACAGTTTGCTTTCAGGTAGAGTAATCTGTGCTATTATTGCATGCCGATCTCAAGATCGTTGACTTCCAAAGCCTAGCATGGTGCATGAGCAGTTCTCAATCTTGGACAGTATCTTCTCTAGATTGTTCTTTCCTGAGAGCTCAGAAAGGGCTTGTGTTTTTCCTCTGTTCTTCTAGTGAAGGGTCCAGATTAGACCAGGAAACTGTTACTGATATTAATAGAACAGGAGCTAATGGAATCATGTTCATGAATGAGAAAGGAAAGAGAATATAATCTGAGGGCCATTCTAAAAGTTGCACCTTTTTATTAAGACAGACAACAAACATTTCTTTAGAATTGTCACCTGTTTCATATATTAAGCACATATAATAGAGGAAGGGAGCCTTATGCAAAGTCTCATTGGTGTATTGTAGGACCCAAAGTACATATCAGGCACTGAAACTACTATTATGATTCATGATAGATAGACCTAGGTATTTCCCAAATATGTCATGGACAAAATAATTTTGCTATCATCAAAAAATGAATGTATATGAACTTCATTGAAATATTAATTATCTTTCAAGGTACCAAATCACTTAGAGAAATCATATTCAACCTAAACCTAACTCTCAAGATAATATACTTTATTTTATACTTATTTATTTTTGTGCAGGGTCTTAGTACACACCTCAGACTCATAGTGATCCTCCTTTTTTCAGCCTTCCCCAGTGCTGGGATTACAGGTGCGCACCACTATGCCCCAATTTGGTCACTGGCTCAGTGCACCTGGGAACAAGGCTGATGTAGCCTGTTGTGCCAGGGATCCAATTCCGGCCCCTGTGCTTGGCAAAGCTGGCACTCAGTCCATGGAGCTAACTTACTGGCCCTCAATATGCTTTATTTTTCAAGTTTATTCATAAATTTTGTGCAAAAATTTTCAGGTAAATAGTCATAGATTTTAATGCAATGCAAGCTTCCAGTTTGCTGTATTTGCCCTTGATTGAGGGGAGACAGCAAGAGCCAGTGTTCATTTCAGTGAGCACCTCATGGATACAATTACTTCTATGTGTAATGAGAATTACAGATGTCAGAGAGTTTTGTCCTCTTAATGAGACCACTGAATAACGGTGACTTTTAACCCCAGTTGGATCACAGAGGAACCTTAGCACTAACCTGGGAATAACTTAACACATCAGTTAATGTTTTCAGAAGCTCGGGCCAGCATTTATTAACGTGTTTTCGAGGAACCTCCTACATATTTTTAGTGCTTGATAGAATTAGTAGTTGATGGATTGATTAGCAGGCATCAACTTGCACTAATTATATAGGTGATCTTAATATGATTTACAGCTGTGCCGGGAAAGCCTCTCAGCCGTAGCTCTAACTTTGATGGAGACGTGTGAAATGTCACCCCCAGCACAGATGCGCATGGCGGCAATCTCTGCATTCCTACCATTTTCCACTGAAAAGCACTTCATCCGTGACAATTTGGTGCTCCTCGTGTGTTGTCCTTTCTGTCTCTGTTTTTCTTCTTACAGTCACTTGCTAGGGTTTGCACATGGCTTACCTTCTCTGTAACTCCTGTGAAATTTGATCCAGATTTTGAGGCAATTAGAGGGAACAGTGACTAAGTTTCTGCTCTCATGAATGGGTCAATCCTTTCATTAGGCTAGTGGAGTCATGGGTTCAAGGGTTGACAGTTTACCTCAAGCGCGGCTGCTATGAAACACATTGCTTAGGTCTTCAGGTCGCTTCCTTACTCCCTCTCTATGACACCCTGTGCCTCCTGCATCCATTTGGGGATAAAACTTCTCAAGTTTAGGCCAGAACTCTGAGCCAAAATAACTTATCCAGTCTATAATACTGTGCTGTCAACAACAGCAAATGGGCTAAGACACTAAGACAGTGTCTCACTCAGTGACCTTTAAGGGGGAAGGTGCCATCCTGCATTCATTTTAAGTGTATTTCAGTGTAAACATAATGTTTGAGATCTGACACACAGCCCATACATAGCAATTGAAAGAATAGAGCAAAAATCAGTGTAAGTTGATTGTCTTATTCATTTGTGTGTGTTATAAAAATTCTTCTATGTAATAATCATGGGTGGTATATCTAGGGACTAATTTTTAACTACAGTTTCTTCCTTTCCTGTACTCTGTGAACACAAGCACTAATGTTGTTATGGTAACTTCAGATCACTATTGAGAAAACTGAAATAAATTCAGAATAATTTAATAACAAACCAGAAGAACATAGTGTTATTTAGGGAACTAGTACAGTATCAGTTTCTGTATCATACTGAATAAACTTGAAAGCCATCTTGTATACTCTATGAAGTTTAACAAAGTGATACTTGTATCCTGCTGAGGCATCTTAGCTTTTGAGGGGCTCTCTGTCTTAGAAGATATACATTTAGAGCTTCTACTACAGCCTCCCTCACAGGATCTAGGATGTAGTGTTTTGATAACAAGTAAGCATAAGAAAGAAAAAGCAAAAGTAGCCACCATGTTCTGGGTCAGTCTTGTTGTTTATTTCATACTCAATGTCAAGAGAAAATCCAGGTGCAGTTGAATCCACCCAAATGAAAAAGTTCTACAAATAACCTTTCCATTTATAGCCTACATTTTCCAAGCATCCATTTGTTTATGTTTAATTCTAAGCATCACTGCACTCAGTTCTGGAATATTTAACACATGCCATGTTACAGACATCATGTAGTTGGTATGTATTGAGTATAAGCTCAGAACATCCCTAGGAGGGAATGGGATAGTCTTCAATTTAGGACTGTAGAGAAGATGAGTCATCTCGGCAGTTCATTGCTTGAGCTGGAATTCAGTGTGGGTCCCTTCAGGGGGTCTGTGCTTATTGACAGGCCAGGAGAGGCAGTACCTTTCAGGAAAGGCATTGCTTGGAAGGAGGGATTTTTCCACTCCTATTTGTTTACTAAACCTTTCCTAGAGATTGAAACGTCATCCCAAATCACTAGAGATGCTAAAGCCAAAGTATTCTAGAGAATGATACTTTTAGATTTAGGGTAAAGAACCTTGAATCCCTCAGAGGTAAATCACAAATCTTGATATAGTTGTTTTCTAACAACTTCATTGAGGTATAATTTACATATACTAAAGTTGATGCATTCTAAAAATACAATTTGATGGCTCTTCATTGATTTCTAGAGCAACACAGCCATAATCAAATGTGGAGGTTTTCTGCTTCTTCTGGCCTGGAGTGTGTCCTCCACATAAGATTTGAATGTTTGCCTTTCAAAATAGTATATTTTAGTCACCTCTCCTGTGGTAGAGACAAAATACCTGATGCTTGTACCTTAAGGGGTCGGGGTAAGCTCTGGTTTACAGCCTTAAAAGCTAAGTCCTCCAAAGGAGGAGAACCATGCAGACAAAGGCACTCACTTCATGAAGGCCAGGAAAGAAAGTGCAGAGGAAGACCTGGAGTAGAAGAGGCCAGGGAGCAGCATGGTCCCCACCCTTTTACCTCCCCAGCCCACCCAGATGTAGCCACAGAAATGCTTCAGTAATCTGCTAAGTGTTTCTCAAGCTAACCAAGTTGACATTCAGTGAGGGGAAAAGTTTAATTTGTGTTCACTTACTTGCCTATTCAACTGTTTGTTCTTTTGTTCTGTGATCAGGTTAAAATTCTAAATATATTCTTCAGATTATTATTTTTTTTTTCTTCTTTTTTTGTGGAACTGGGATCGAACTCAGGCCCTTGAACTTGCCAGGGAAGTGCTTATTCCACTGAGCCATCTTCCCGGCCCCTATTCTTCAATTTCTACACTTGAAATTTTAATATATTATTTATTTGTGGTTAGCATGATGGAAAAATAGAACAGTATGACAGTGTATGTTTAGGAAAGTAAAGATTGGGAGAGATAATAAAGTCTCTGCTCAAATTTCAAAGTTCTGTAATTTAGTTTTTGTTTTATAAATCTTGGTGAATCTGGGTAGAGAAGTGAATTGGAAAAAAAAATAGATTTTTAACATGTCAGGGGTCTAAAATAATCCTGTAATCTCTCTGGGAGTAGGTTAAACATTATTATCCAAATGTAAGGCAGGAAAGATTCAGAAATAGAATTTTTTCATTCTCTCTTTTCATTATTTGTTTATTGAATGACTTCTACATCCAAATTGCAGGATTAGTTAGTAGTAAAACAGTCAAAACAAAAAGACAGCCTCTGGCTGTCCTCACTGGGTGGCCCTGGATGTAATGGCCACCTTACTATGTTTATATGTTGAATATAGGCGACTTCACAGTATACCCACATCAGACAAGGTCACTGTGTAGATGACAGAGTACTACAAGTGCAGGATCATTTGTTCTGGTTACAAACTAAACAAGAGCACAGCTCAAACCCCAGCTAACCCAGGTCATTGTCACATTGGTAGCAGTCACAGCTCTCACCGTGCACTTTCCTTCTTGGCAGCCAAAGCAGAGACTGTGAAGATGTGAAGCGAGGAGAATTGTTCTTGCTCTTCAGTACCCAACAGCAAACTCCAATCCATGACACTCAATTCAGAGAAGATCACATTTTGTTCAATCTTTCATAAAATATCTTCCTTTTCATACAATCAACACATAACTTTATTATTCCACGTTATTTATCTTAATCACAATGGCAATAACCTCCTTGTCAACAATCCTGTGAGTCGAGTTGATACTCAGTCTCATATCTGTCAGGCAGATGAGCTCTGCGTTGGTGTCTGGCTTAGGTGTGGAGCCTCCATTCTTCTCATGGAGAGTGAGGGGCGCGTGGGCTGCTGGGTGATCGACCTTCTCGTGGGGGATGTTGGTTTTCAGGAACCTTTTCACAAAGTCATGGATAACACTGAATATTACCGTTTGAGCAGTACTGTGGCACTAGAGAGAAGCAGTGAGGGGCTTGGCTTGAGGTGGCCGCCATTAGCAGACTTGTGAGCGTGATCAAGTCCATATCCTATAACAAGCCTCTGAATATCCTCTGAGGCCCTCTGGTTCCAGTCCACATGGCTGGTGCCTACCTAGAAGTAATGAACCAAGACCAACTTTGTTTGATTTCTCATCCATCTGGGTGGGCTTTGTATGGAGGGCAAGTGTGTTAATGCTGGGAGTTAAACAGATATTTTCTTTGTCCTTTGGCTAAAGACACAGGTTTTAGTAAAATATTTTACTGTTTAGTGGGAATTTTTCCATGAATCAGTGCTCTGAAGAAAGGAATTTGGCTGTATGTGGAATAGGTACAGACATAACAGCAAGGAAGCATATTATTCTGAACTGAAAGGTAAGGAGAATATCTGAGGGGGATGATGGGAAGTGCTTAGAGAAAGGACCAGGAAATGTGGAGACTGAGGGAACCAAGGAGAAGACCTGCTGGTGTAAATTGCAGGAGGAGGTGAAGGCCAGGAGCTAAGATTTCTGAGGCTCTACATGAGGCTCTTCAGAGGCTCTTGATATTTCTTCCAAAAGTCAGAAGAAATCATTGAAGGTCTTTGTGGAGGTGTCATCAAAGCACAGGGAATAGTGCAAATACCTTTGAATGTTTTGTGAAGTATGTATTGGTATGATCCCTGTTGGATGCATAGAGACTGATCCGGATGTGTGCATGATTGTAATCCAGGAAGGGATTGTAATCCAGGAAGGGAGAGATGTAGACCCTTACTGGGTATAAGCCTGGGAGATATTTAGGGTCAGAGTAATGGGAGGCAGAAGGTGCAGTTTTAGGGTGGGCAAGTGAGGAACGATAGTACCTTTCACGGGTTTGGTAAGTGGTACATTCATTGACTTCACTAATGCCATGTAACTACTATTGGAACAAAAAAACATTGCCTTTCTCTGCAGAAAGTCTTCTTTTTCCATTCAATCTCTGTCATATGTCAAGAAATATAAAGGAAGACATGGAGCTGAGAGAATTTCAGAAGTTGAAAGATTGGAGTTTAAGAAGTGGAACATTCATTTTTGAAGTAAAGCATCATGTTGTTATAATAATTGGTCATTTTAAAGGTCTTTTTAAAAATTTCAACATCAATCATTTCAAAGCTGACTTACTCAGATTCTGCTGAGTAAGTAGGATATTTCTTGAGAGCTTAAAGTATCAGATATAGGATGTTAGAGAGAGGCAAGTTTCCTAATCAAGGATGAAGAAACTTGATTGTATGTGTGAAAACTGTCCCTTTCTCTAGATTGTAGAACTGGATCTCTACTTTTAAATTGATGGGTCATTTTCTACTTACCTACTCAGCAATTATCTTTATTCAAAACATTTTCAGAGTGAATAATTCCTAGCATCTTTGCTAGAAGTGGAGGACAAATAATGAATCATTGTTGTACAATGTAGTTATGTTTGTCCAGGAGTCAGAAAATCTGGTTTATAGTCTTGGCTCTGCTTCTGTTGTTATGTGCATTAAAAATAACTTATTCTAAGGTAGGTGTGGTGGTGCCCGCTTGTAATCCCAGCACTTGGAGGGTGAGGCAGGTGGATCTCCATGAGTTCCAGAGAAGCCTGGGTTCCACCGTGAGTTCAAGGCCAGCCTGAAGGACATAGTGAGACCTTGTCTTCTAAAAGTGTATTTATTCATTCATTCATTCACTCATTCATTCATTCATTCACTCATTCATTCATTCATTCATTCATTCTTCTTCCTTTTGTCATTTTGGCCTTAGTTATTCTACGTGAAATACAAGAATAAAAATACATATCCTGATTATCTTGTACAAGCTATTATTATTATTATTATTTTTGAAAAGAAACAAAACTCCCTAAGAAATAATGAATCCTAGATTGATGAGAAATAATAGGGAGACAGTGCGATAGATGCTATGAGTTTCCGTTTCTTGTAAAATGGAGATAGTATTACTGGCCGCTGAAGGTTTTCAGGTAATCCTGAAAGGGGATAAAGCTGAAAGCTAAAAATTTATGTTTTCAGTAATATCTGAAATATTAAAGCATAAAGCTGTTCATTTATTTTTGAAGAATTTGTCATAGATTTTAGCATCTATTACATCACAGACAAATACTACAGTTTTTATTTGTTAGACGGAATCTGCTTCTCAGTCTACCTAGCCTGGGCTTAAAAATAATGAGAATAGTTTAATTCCCACTTCCACAAGTATTTCCTCTCCTGTGACCTGCATCAGGACTTTGTACTGCTGTCCTCTCCCCATCCCATCTTAAAGGATGCTTTCTGACAAATGACTTGAATTCTGCTCATATTCTTTGCCTCCCATATTGGTTTGTGATGACATCTATCTGTAGAGCTCCTAAGAGAGATGTCCCAGGCTCAGCAATCATGAAATGAAGCTGCTCCTCAGCCCAGGAGCTCTTCCTGGGGTCCTGCAGTGGTAAAAAGTCTTGATTTTTCAAGCGGAAGTCCAGGGACATGTGTGGAATGCCACCTTCCCTCCTTCCACAACTCTGTGGTGTTCTTCATCACTTGTGTCCCAAACACTGCTATTTTGACCCCAAACTTAATGTATAAATGCTTATTGCAGTGGCATAATTTCTGTGATCATTCATCCATCTTCCATTCCTTTTGTTTGTTTAATGTATTTGGTGGTTTCAGGGTCTCACCCTCCTGCTTTCTGCCTCCCCAGCGCTGGGATCACAGGCATGTGCCAATATTCCCAGACTCTGTGGCCGGCTCAGCCTGCCTTGAGGGTGGGGCTGGCCCAGCATGTGAGGCCCTGGGGTTGAGCCGTGGCCCCAGCTCTTGCCTAAACTTGCCTAAGCAGGTGCTTTAGTCGGCTGTTCCTCTTTCTTACTCCACATGTAAACTCTACTGGAGAATAATAGATAGCCACTAGTTTTGTATAATTTTTATGTTATTTTATATTCTATGTTTTTTATGTATATATTTCTTCTGTATATTTATTTTATCTATATATTTATCTATATATAATATAGATTACATATATTATATATATATATATATCCCTATATATACACACACACACACACACACGCACACACACACAGCAGTTTACATGTGAAGATACCTTCCATTGCTGACACAGGGCAAACAGTGCCCTGGACAGGAAGTTGTGACACCCTAGGTTAGAATCTAGGCTCTCGCCTGTGCCAGTCGACTCATTTGAGGTGAACACTTAGAAATCCCTGAACCCGTTTCCTATAAGGTGGACCTAACAGCTCCCTGGACTTCTGTGAGCTGCTTCAGAACGTCACCATGCCCTGGCAAGTGCCTGGCTGATAGATGGAAACAGTGAGAGCGCCGGGCCCAGGTTGACGGAAGAAGGCAGGAGCCATTTCTCAGGAGGCGTGTTGGCAAGTGTTCGCTGTTACTGGAATCCTTTTAGCGACCCCGTGCACTTCATTACCTGCGGCGCTGGGGAGGGCTTATGTTCTCCATCACAACATTGCATGTTGTGCTTGGCAGGCCTTTGTATCCTGCAATATCTGCAATTTATTTTGGGAAAGTGTTCGTATGAAGAATTAAAATAAGTATTACTATATTAAAATAAGTAGTATGGAATTTTTCTTTCCGTTCCTCCAGGCCCTGTTCTGTTATTCGCTTGCTAATTTCTGTCCAGATCACCACATGAACAATAATAAAGTAGACGCAATTCACCAGAAACACAGAATTCACCTCTTTGGCAAATAGTTTCTAATCTCTAGCAGATTATTTATTTATTTATTTATTTATCTAGATTATAAATTTTATTTAAAAGTATTTTGGGGGGATTCACTGATGTAGTTTTCAGAATTTGCCTTTATACATGCTAATAGATTCACAACATGACTTGATCTGATTTGGTTCATTTTTTTAACCTTTCTTTGGCTGGAGAAGGAAAGAAAATGCTGATGAAGGCGCTTTTGCTAAGTTATTAAACCAAATCTGATCATCATAAAGTGTAAATAATTATAACAGAGTGAATTACAGCAGATCGTTAGCATTTCTTAATATTTTAATTGAAAACAAAATCAACATTAAAAACTGCCTCATAACTTTATAAAAATTCCTAGTGTTCTTGAATTAAGATCGTACCAACCTCATTCAAATAATTTGCTCCCTGCTGACTTAACTTCATTAACCGTTGGGCAGAATGGCCACTTTTAAGGAGAGAGAATGTATTTCTAGTCAAGAAACTGCAGGAAGTTCAGCATTTCTAGTAAGCTCAGCTATCAAAAATATGTGACATACCTAGAGATTGTCTTCAAGAGTTCTTGTTCAAATTAGGTGGAGGATGGGACAAGACAGAACCTTTTGTAAATAACCTTTTATCATCAAGCCATTAAAGACACTAGGTAACACGTTAAAGTATTTTCCAAATACACTGCTGAGCTGGGAAGAATCCCAGGACAATTCTTGCCCACAGAGAAAAGGATGGAGAAATCCAATGCTGTAAGCAACATTATTCAGCTGCTGTCTGCTTCATGATACGTCCTGTCCCCCGACATCTGTGAACTTGTTGTTTGATGTGGCTGATCTGCAGAGGGAAGGAAGCAAATCTTATGCCCTAACCTAGGTGGGGATGTATGATGACGCTTCTGCACAAACCTGCACCCACTCTCGTAGTGTACAGCATAGTGATGGCTCTCTACATTTGGCCATGGATGGAAAGAAATAATAACAATTCCTTTCGGAATTAATAATCATGATCAAGTTCTCCCATGACTTAGCATCTCAAATTTATGCGAACTCCAGGTGCATCAAACCCTGAAGGCTACAATTTATTTTAAGGCTCTCTCCAGCATGCTTATGGAAGCCGAGCCATGGTCAGGAGAGAAAAGGCACCAAAGAGCCCGGTGTGCTCAGGACGATGCCGCCGCTTCTCTGCGCCTTGGCCATCGCGGGCAGGCATGACTAGCACATCCCAGACACCCCGGCGCTGAGAGATCCGCACCGCTGCACCCCCGACTCCGCTGGCTGTGCCGTTTTCACTCTTCGCATTGATGCTGTGCTCATCCTGGCTGTCCCTGCATCAGCCGGGTCCACAGACACCCTGTGCCATCATCCCCCCTCCAAATCCATCCTCATGTCAAGTGAGAGTCACCGCGATGGCCCCTTCCTTGCCTGCTCTGCTTTCTTTATCTAGATGGCGCTTGTCATCACGAGACTTACATTTTGCACGTGTAACTTCTGTGTGAACTTCCGCCTACATCCAGGTTTCATGAGGATGGTCTATTTTATCCTTTTCTTCACCCCTTTATCTTGGGGGCCAAGAATGATAGCTGGTACGCAGGAGGTTTACATTATCTTCTGAATGTGTGAAAAAATAAGATTTCTGAAGTGCAGTATTTAACAATTGAAATTAAAGTGAAGACTAGACATAGGTAAAGGAAGTATTAGCAGTTTGAATGATTAAACTAGGGAGCTTATCCAGGTTATAGTGTTTAAAGACAACAGAATAGAAAAAGCAAGGATACTTTAAAGTAAGAAGGATAGATTGGGGCTGGGGAGATAGTTCAGCAAGATAAGCACCTGCCTGGCAAGTGCAAGGTCCTGAGTTCAATCCCTGGTACTAAAAAAAAAAAAAAAAAGGATAAATTGAGAAAGTCTACTATAGGCTTTTTAAATTTTTTATATTAATTTTATTGAGAAAGAAGTAGCAATGAGACAGTTTCAAAACAG
>NDGN011277625.1:0-14549 GCA_002564285.1 Tympanoctomys barrerae | reverse complement strand
ATCAGCTGTCCTCCCCTCAGAGCAGACTGGGGAGCTCAGGATGCATGGTCTTCTCTGAGACTAGCCAGTGGTCTCGGCTGTTTGACCATACTTTCTCCAGAAGGATCAGCTCAGTTTGCTGCCCAGATATTTGGATTAAACAACCACTTGGTGTAGGCCACACCATGAGCAAGCATATTGAACACATAGATTTCCTTGAAACAGGCTGACAAGAAAATCAGAGAATCTAATTTCTAAGAATGTCATTTCATTGGGTTGGGGGGTGTCCTAAACATTCCTAGTTTAGCTGCAGAAAAATAAAATAGGAAAAAAAATGTTTCTTGGTCAGAGAAAACAAATAAAATTGATAATGAATAAATGCTTCTCTAGACACACACACACACACACACACACACACACACACACACACACCCAAAATTGCAGAGAAAAATCTTAGGAACGTGTATTGGAATGGGTATTACTAGAGGGGAATAATGGGAGGAGGAAAGTAAAGTTAGATCAAGCCAAATTTGTTGACTTGGGCTCACAAGCAGAGATTCTGCATTTAATGTTGCAGCCCAAAGCCCAGAAGGGCTCAGTTTGTTAGGTTGGCCCAATAGAACCCAAAGGTGATCCAAAGAGAGTAAGTTAGAAGTGATATATTTATGTTGTTTTAATGCAGAGGAGAGGGTTCGAGCTTAGGGAGATTGAAATGGTATGCTGGATGCATGAGTTAAGTCCTACCCACATAGCCTGGAATGGTCCAGAGGATAGCCTTTTCACCAGAACTGTAAAGAACATCTAGGCAGGAGCTCCAGCATCCTCACAGTCTGTAATTGCTTTCTCTGCGGGAAAACCTTACAGTGGGAATTGCCATCACTGAATTGGAAAGACTAAAAACAGTGAAATAATTGGGTCCCAGGTGGCGGGGCCAAAGTAGCAGCACTAGACCTAATGCAAGGTGTACAGAGTTACCATAGTGGACACCAGGGTTAAGGGAGCAGTCGGAGTACAGTAGCCTGATTTGTGCAAACCCTTGGGATTGGCCATTTAATTATAGTGTTTCCAGAAGTGGAAGGAAGACAGCCTTTTGTTTTTTTCCTCTTTGCAGTGCTGGGGATTAAACCAGGGGCCTCATGCATGCTATGGAAGTACTCTATCACTGACCTGTGCTTTTTCAGCCTGACAACAAAATTCTTACTTCATCTCTGTGTGCAGAAAAGTTTTAGGTCAAATGCACAAAAGTCTAGCTTGAATCATTAAAACAGGCACAGTCTCAGTCCTTCCTAAATTTGAGCAAGTTTATAGATCCTTAGAATAAAGAGGAAGCCAGGTCCCCTTTAGAAAGGACCACAGTACACTACTGCAATTTTTATCTTTTTTCCAGCCTTTTTTATCAGGATAACTGTAAATTTGAGTAAAAGAACTCATCACACCTTTTAGGGACTACTGGATGCTGTCTCTAAATTGGAACTAATTCCTGAAGATCTAAAAGATCACAGTGGTCCACTGTTGGAATGCAGCCACACAGGTTCACGTGATCATCGAAGCTTTAGCTCTTGTCTGACCCTCAGTGAGTCTAGTATCCTCTTGGTCTATCCTGTGATTATTTCTGTAGTTCCAGAAGGCATAATTGGAACAGGCACACTTAGCAGCTGCCAGATTCCCACATTAATTCCCTGACAAAGCAGTGAAAGCTATTACAGTACACAAAGCCACCTCAACTTCCTTTATCTAGGAACATTATAAACCAAAAGCACTACTAGATTTATGAAGAGATTAGTGCTGCGACAAGAGCTTGAAGGATTCAGGCATGGTGTTCCTCAGTACATCTAGTTAAACTTTGCTATTTGGCATGTGAGGACACAGGTGGATCTTGGAGAATGACAGAGGATTATTGTGAATTTAAATAGATGGTGATTCCAATTGCAGCTGCTATACAGATGTGGTTTCATTGCTTAAAGCAAATAAACTTGCCCTCTGGTATCCAATATGTAGTTATTGATGTGTCAGATCCCTTATTCTTTCTCTTAGTAAATAATGCCTGCTTGGAGATAGCTGCTTTCAGCGGTATAGTTTCACTGTCCTGCCTCAGGAGTAAATAATTTTTCCAGGACTAAAGTATATCATAGTTTAGTTTATAGGAATGTTGATTGCCTTTTTATCCTATAAGATACAGTGATACACTGATCTGTTACTTTGATGGTATTAGGCTTACTGGACCTAGTTAGCAAGAAGTTGAAACTGCACTGGACTTACTGGTAAGACATTTGCATGTCAGAGAATGGAAAATAAACCTGATTTAAAAAGATATCTTTTGTGTCAGTGAAACCTGTAGGGTTTCCTGGTATGGGGTATGTAGTGATACCCTTTCTAGGGTGGAGAAAAAGTTTGTGTATCTGGTCCCTCCTACAATCAAGAAAGTGACACAATGCAGAGTTACCATTTGAATTTTGGGGTAACACCTTCCTTACTGGGGTGTGTTATTCTACCTCATGTACTGATTGACCTGAAAAGCTACTAGTTTTGAGTGGGGCCTAGAACAGGGGATCAGCTTTAGGCCTCAGCGCATTTGCCTGTGCCACTTGGGTCATATAATCCTTCAGTATATAAGGTGTCAGTGGCATATGGTGAAGCAGTTTGGAGCTTTGGGAAGGCCCTATAGGGAAGCCATAGTGTAGGTGCCTAGGTTTTGAAGGAAAGTCGGGCCTTCTGCTGCAGATCTCTACTCTTCTTTTTGAGAAAAAGGCCTTGGTCTGCTACTGGCTCTTAGTAGATACCGAATGCTGCAAGGTTACCATGTGACCTGAGTTGCCTTTGTGAATGTGAGCATACCCAGAAGCACTCCATTGTCAAGTGGAGGTTGTATGAGTATGGTCAGGCCTGAGTGGGCCTTATAGGGACAAGTAAGTTATGGAGAAGTATTTCAAAAGCACCTGTTCCTTGCTCCTATTATACTACATCCTCCTTCCCAGCCTGCACCTGTTCCTTACAGCCAGTTGGCAGAAGAAGAAAAGCCTCAGGTCTGGTTTTGAGTTGGTTTTGCATGGTCTGCATTCACTATCCCAGCACGAATAGCTGTAGCACTATAGGCCATCTCTGGGACATAAACTCAAGGACATCATTAAGGGAAATCTCAGTAGGCAGAACTCTGGGTGTTGTTTCCTGGTTTTGTACTTTGCTTGGAGGGAGAAATGACTGTATACACAATTATATTTTGGCTATGACCACTGATTTGGTGAAATGGCTAGGAAGTTGGAGCAAGTTGAAAAATCCATGACTTGGGTACAATCTCAGATCATACAATACCATCAGGGTCAAAAAACCCAGGTAACATCATTTTGATGTTGGATCTTGGTGGACACCTTCACATAGGGAGAACTGGGTGATTTCTTTTGAGAACTCTAAACCCTGATCTCAGGATCATAATCATAGATTAAAGTTTTATCATTGTGATGATATTTCTCAAAAAGCTGGAAGCTGGAATAGCCAGAATTGAATAACTCCAGTGAAACTGACAGATTGCATGTTAATCTATTGTTTGTGAGCCAGGATTTCAGGGCACGAAACAGTCCTCTCAACTACAGCTCAGAACTGACTGAGTACGCTAAACACATGGAGCTCTGACAAGCAGTGTTCCTCAGCTTCAGTGCGCTGCTTCTCATCTGAGAGCCCTGCCTTTCCCTTGGATGTTACCCTGCAGCACATTTACCGTAGTCTTTCACCACACCTCATATCTTTGCTGTTTTTCTCATTCAGAGAGGTGAAACTCTGAATATGATAAGGGCTTATTAGAATGTTTAAGAAATGATGTACATATAAAGTAGCCTGAGCAGTGGGTACACTGTTGCATCTCCATCATAACAGTGCTCCTTTTCACAAACTGCTTTTGGTATAGCAGTTTTTGTCAAATAAAACTTTCAGTGTGTCACCTTATTCATTCACTGGGTCCAAAACTGTGTGATTTGTGGCTTGTCAACAAAATTAGAATGACCATGAAAGGTATATAGTTTGAATTTCTTCAAGGCACTGAGGCAGCTTTGAGAGTGCAACTAAAGACGCTTGTGGAAGAGACTGCCCAGAAAGTGGAAAGAGAAAGAACATTCAAAGCAAGGGGGACGGTTAGAGGAATTAATGCTAATGTGTCTCTTACTGTAATATAATTAAAAACTCACTGTAGATTTTGATTGCACATGGTATTTATGTCCCATGTGAATGCCCACTCGAAAGGTAACCTCAGTTGCGGCAGATTTTGTGAAGTCCTTCTGACAAGCCTTTCCATGGCTGCTGCTTGGCCTTTTTCCCTGGTCACCTTGTTGTTGTCCAATGGGCTCATCAGTAAAGTGATTCTAGGAGGCTCACCTGACCATGGCTGTTGCTGAGTGTCTATAAATTAGCTGCCCCTCATGATCTGGGTGCTATGTGATTTACCGCAAACAACTGGGTTATTATTGTTGAGTCCAGTTTGCTTGCAGGAGGGACTGGTACTCAAGTGATTCCATTCTCTGGATGATCAGCCAGCAACCTGGAGGAACAGTATTTTGTTTTTATAGGAACAGATGATTATTTTAGATACAGATTTGCCTTCCATGCATGTGGCACTTCTGCCCAAACTACATCTGTGGACCTACAGAATGCCTCATTCTCTGTCACAGTATTCTGCATGGTGCAGCTTCTGATCAGAGAACTCATTCACACAAATGAAGTGTGACAGTGGCCTTGTCTCGTTCCATACCTCCTTGAAGGCGATACT
Source organism: Tympanoctomys barrerae (assembly GCA_002564285.1). NCBI lineage: Eukaryota > Metazoa > Chordata > Mammalia > Rodentia > Octodontidae > Tympanoctomys > Tympanoctomys barrerae. The sequence continues at coordinate 9,817 of NDGN011277625.1, read as the reverse complement.
TCAGTAGGACAATAGAATGGCCTTAAAAGGGTGCTGTTAAAGTGTCAGGTAGATGGCAGTTATTTACATGACTGCAGCAAGGTTCTCCAGAAGGCTGTACATATTCTAAATCAGTATTGTGGTGCTGTTTCTCTCATAGCCATGATTCACAGGCCCAGGTGTCAGGGCATGGAAATGAGAGTGGTACTACTCACCGTTAATCCTAGAGAAGTGCTAGCAAACGTTTTGTTTCTTGACCCCATGACGTCATGCTCTGCTGACCTAGACTGCTTGATTCTGAAGGGTAGTATGCTTTCATCAGGAGTCATAAGCATGATTCTTTGGAGGTGGAAAGTAAGACGCCACTCCGCCACTTTGGATGTTACTGACTAAACAGTTGAAGGGGGCTACACTTGTACTGGAGTAGTTGATCCTGACTACCAAAGTGCTTTGGAGGGAAAAAGAGCATATGTGCAACACAGAAGAAACTTCAGAATGTTTTCAGAATTGCTGCACCCTTTTAATGGGTAATTAAAACAACCCAGTCAGCCAGGACTATGAATAGCCCACTCTTCAGGACTCAAGGCTTGGGCAACCCTGCCAGGTAAAGAATCACAGGCAGCTGAGGTGCGCGGAAGACAACAGAAGTACTGAGCGAGAAGGAGGCACTGTTCCAGCTGTGGCTGTGGCAGTAAAAGAACCAAGTACTGTATTTGTCAGGAGTATTTTCTCTATTTTGTTATGATGCATTTGGGTATGTGTGTATATTATATGAAATAAACATATCAAATAAATCTTTGTTTTCCATCAGTTTGTCCCTTAAGATGTTAAGATCTGTTACATGCATTGATCTTATGTCGCAGTTCTTAACATTGATTTTACATCACAGTATTTAACTTTATGGGATATCAGAGAGAAGAGTGACATCACTCAAGGGTTTACCTCCTCTTCTGGGGAAGAGGTTGGTGCATTTTGGGTTGTACGCATCATAGTTGTATCATGTTGGGCAGATTTATGACCTTGTTATTGTCTTGCATACTAAGTGTGGCTTAGGAAGATGCTGATGCTACCAAATTGCTAAGGGGTGCACACACATGTGCGTGTACACACACACACACACACGACACATACAGAGTAGTTTCTGGATGAGAAGAATGTTGACTAGGTAGAGTGAGTATAACAGATTGTCCTCCTTAATGTGATGAGCTGATCCAGTTAGGTCAAGTTCTCAGCATAACAAAAGACTGCCTTTCCTATGTGTAAGAAAGAACTCCTCTCCCCCTGTGTGAGCTTGGATATGGATCTTCTTGCTTTGAACTTAAACACTGACTTCTCTTTGGATCTGCCAGCTTGTATGCCATCCTAGTCTGTGTAGACCAGCTTGAGTGTCCTACATGAAACATGACATAGGTAGCCAATTCCACCTGTGATTCAGGGCAGGTGACGTGATTTCATGCACCGCTGCTGCTGCTGTGCACCAGTTGTTACAGTCTGTGTTCGTTGTTCACACTGCCTCATCTGGGCCTCATACTGCCCTTTAGTATTCTGGTCTCTAAGGAACATGCCATCAGTGTTGATGGACAGCTCAGGAGCTTTCCCAGACTACCCCCAGGACAGTTTCATGTCAGCATAGTAGTGTTGGGGTCAGTGAGAGTAGAGGGCTACCGAAATCAGCTGGCTGTTCTCTATGTTTTATCTTTAAATGTGGTCTGTGAGCAGGTAGGTGATAGCGAGGAGTGGCTGCAGGCACACGAAATGACAGACGTGAAGAGGAGACCCCAGAAATTGGAGAGCGAGAGGGAACTTGATCCTCTGCATCAGAAGACAAGGGTATACCTGCTGGTCTGACCTCTTAGTCCAGGCCATGCCTTAGAAGTTACTAAATAATATGTGGGTCTCAAGTCTACTCACGTAGCCAAGTACCAGGAAGATATGTAGGATATATTTGTTGGAAAGTTCTAGCATGTTTGATTCTATCATTTAAACCAGGAATAATTTTACTAGCACTAAGTATGGCCATTTTAGGTGTGAAGTGCATCTGACCCTGACAGCATGCCACTGGAGAAATGAAAAACAGTCTCCTCTTATGTGAGTAATCAATTTCTGCTTTCTCTGTGTGGACAAGAGAAGGCCCTGCAGAGGTATAAGAAAAAATTGGGAAAAATAATTGAAAACATATGTCTGTTACTGGATTTTAGCCACAGAAAATCATACTTCTTAATTTATGGAACAGTGATGTTCCATGGCAGGAGAGTTTGACAACCACTGAACTTGTCTGGTCCCTTTCACCAATACAATGGGCTGGCCTTGTCTGCTGTGGCTCATTCACTAGTCCAAGAACACTGGTACACAACTAAAACCAGGTGCTCATGTGTTCAGTACATGTGCTGTTTTTTGGCAAGGACTGCTGCATGAGAGTGTGCATGTGTGCATGTGTGTGTGTGTGTGTGAGAGAGAGAGAGAGAGGAAGGGAGGGAGGGAGGGGCAGAAGGAGAGGCAGAGGCAGAGGCAGAGGGAGAGGGAGAGAAAGGGAGAAGGAGAGGGCAGGGGAGAGGGAGAAAAGCAGGAGAGAGGAAGAGAGATTGATTAAAAAGGTACTGGGATGTATATCCTGGTGTGTATGGCTCTGGGGCCAGTTTAGTCTCAAGAGGTTTTGCCTATGAAAGCAGTGACCTTATCAGGCATAGACAATTTCCTGTGTCATTATGATGTTCCTTGGCACAATATTATTTTTCTTGGTGATATATTATGATATAAAACATGCGCAGAGGGCCAGCCTTGTTTTTCATGAGTGAATTAGCTGTATTGTATTTTATCTGTGGCAGATCTTGCTTTCCAGTTTATTGACAGTGCCTCCTGTCATTAGTGACTTGCTTGGATGAGGTCTTGGCTTTCTCCCCTCTTATTCTGACTTTTAAAGCAGCCCGAGTCACAGCCAGGAAGTTCTTTGAAACCAAAGCCTTTGGCCCTTACTTGTGTTTCAGGGATGGTTAGGAATAGTAACTCTGCCTAAAAAGGGGTGCTTTGGCTTCTCTGTTTTCACCCAACTCATGTGTGTTCCTGCTCTGTCCTAAGAAGTTGGACAGAGGGTCATGATGGGGCCCTGGGGGCTCCTAGCCGCCTCTGGGTCAGTGCTTCACAGCATGGCTTTGTTAAGATGCTGAAAATGAATTTCCAGATCCTCAAGTGGACCAAAGAGAAACATAAAACCTCAAAGAAGCATGTGAAGGCAGCTCTGCACCCTCTGCCTAACTACCCACAGTGTGCAAGGTGGTATATGCAGTGGAGACTCTGTTACACCTGCAGCCTTTCATGTCACTGGTACCATTCAAGTAGCTTGTTTGTTTGATGAGCAAGACTAGCCTCTCTATAGAATTAAAGATTATAGTTTTAAATTTGTATTATACTTTTGATTACATTGAATAAGCTGGTTATTCAGTTTGCAAGAATAACAAAGTTATTCAGAGAGTAACTTAAAATATTTATGATATTTATTGAAATATTTAATTTTGTTGTTTTAGTAAACTAAGCTTCACAAATGATAACATCAGAACCTGCTATACCAGTAGCAGCAGTTGAAAGAATTTTCTCTGCGACTGGAAAAATTATCTTTAAAGAATAATTTTTTAAAAAAAAGAATTACTACAGTAGAGTTAGTGCCAGATCAGGGCTGAGCCCACCCTAGTTTTTAAAGCCAAAATAGAGTTTATAGTTTCTACATATAAAGTGGGGTTGCATAGTGTTCTCTCATCAAGTGTTCATTAAGATTAGATGAAAGTGGTCACGTACATGTTTAGCATAAAGCTTGGGCCTTCCACAAATGTCAACAGCTATTATTCTTCTGGTGAACAATCACTATTTAAAATGTATTCCTCTTAAGAGTTCAGATGTCAGACTTTGGCTTATATTTCTATTTATAAAGAAAAATAATTGTATGTAGCAAAAACTGCTGTTTTAGTGGAGAAAAATTCATGTTTATCCTTCTTTATAAGTTTAAACTTAAATAGCTCATACATGTATCCCAGTAACTCTAAAATAATCGAATTGTATTTTTAGCTAAAGCATTTTTGTTGGCCAGCTTGTTCATGGTGCTGTAACTGCATATTTTTACATCTTGGAAAGAATTTTGTTGTTGTTGTTGTTGTTATTGATACAGGGCCTCGCTACCTCATTCAGACTTGTAGTTATCATCCTATCTTAGCCTCCCCAGCTGTGGGATTACAGGCATGCGCCTGGTTCTGGTACTGGCACAGAGCACCCAGGGTTCTGGTGCAGGCACAACATGTGGTATGGCAGATTGAACCCTGGTCCTTGTGCTTGCCAGGCAGATGCTTAGACTGCTGAGCTATCTCCCCAGTCCTAGAAAGAATTTTTCAAAATAACTTTTTTTTGGCCTAAATTTAATAAGCAACAAAATTCTAAAAATTTCGAAGAAACATGCAGTGTACTTTTTTGTAGTGAACTATATTCAGTATTGCATACCCAGGGCACATAATTGCTGAAGTCCCCCTTTCCTCCTGTCCAGTTTTTGATGATTTCTTTTTCTGCAAGAGTTAATCCTGATGTTTCTGATGCAAGCTGCAATGTATTTGTCGACATTTACTAGACTTGACTCCCTGCCTTCAGGGTGGAAGGAGTTAACGATGGACACACCATTCACGCCAGTGGGTAGGAAGCTGTAGTGACCATGTCTGAGAGGACTAGCGTGAGTGAAGGTTCAGGGAGCACTCAGAAGGGATTTGCTAGGCCCTCGTTTCGCCTTCACTCCCTTCTTCCCCCAGTGCTGAAGCTACTGTTTTATCAGCAACCACATGGCCAGCAGGTATCCAAGCAGTTTACACTGAGGAGTGAGTGGTCTGGTTTCATGATTCTTACTGAAGTGGAAGGTCCTGTGCTGAGGTCCTCTGAAACATCACATCCGTTTAATGGAGGGGAGGCATCATTGTATTTTGATGTCTAGATTGTATCTATTTTGAAGTTGATTGGAAAGTTCGCCCCACAATTCTTTTATGTTTGTCAAAAAAAAAAAAAAAAGAATATAACTTGTGATCATCATAGGATATATTTATGGTCTACTTTGGTGTCATATTCTTACCATACTTCAGAAAGTACTGCTTTACCATAGATTAAGGGATCCCACCCAAGGGAGTTCTTTGAATGTTAACTTAGAGACTTTTGGTTTCTGTTTCCATTATATATACAAACGTTTTTTTTTCTTTTTCTTTTTCTTTTTAACATTACTAGTAGCATGAAGGGAAAATAAAATTTGGAACCAGCAAGGTGATGAAAAGGCCACTGTGGGAGTTGAACATGAAAGAATGGTGCTTTCATGAGGAGGAAGGTATTGATGTGGTTTTGGGGGCTGAGGTTTGTTTTTGTTTCTGCTACCATCTTAGAGACAATAATGAATCAGAACTGTATCAGGCAGGCAGGTCTTAATGCCCATTTTCAAACAGAGATGTCTCTCTTAGATACACAGGGAAAGGCTCACATAGACCGCCTGTATTTGTTCTGCTTCTCAGCTTACCCTTGAGAAATAAAGGAATCCTGCTGAACAGTGCCAGCATTAGTTTAGGGTGAAACTCATAATTATATTGGGTAATAAAGGAATTTAAAAATTCCCGTTTTGTCCTGTGGCTCTCTTTCACAAATCAGACTTATGGTGAAATACTTTTGCAAGTGTTTCCATTCATCCAGACTGATGCAAGATGCCTAGTGCCTTGCGGTTTTCTAATTACCGAAGCCCTAATTTATTTGGCACATTTCTCTTCTGTCTGTAGATTTCCTTTTGGCAGCAGAAATGTTTACCCACGTGACAAGATGAGCATTGGCATCTCTAGTCTGGTGCAGAAAATATCTGGATGCTGAGAGTAAGCACGAGATGGGCACTCGTAGGTTTTGGTCAGTTCTTGGCCAGATGACTGAGATACAGATTTCTTACCACTTTCTGTTCTCTAGGTCTCACTTCATAGGTGCTTGCATTTCACCACAGAAATGATGTAATGCCACATTCAGAGAGAGATGAGAGAAGACTCTGAGTGTACCTGAACCACTATTTCAGGGGGTGCTGGCTGGGACCTTGCTGCCCGTGGTATGACTTACAGAGAGCCTGTGAGATCTGGACTGCCTGGGCCCTGCCCAGTCCTCTGAAGGAGAGCTTGCATTTTAAAAACATGCCAGGCAACTTGGAGGCACAGTAATGTTTAAGAAATTCTGCCTCAGAACTTGTCGAATCAGTAAACAATCCCATTGTGTTACAAACTGCCATTAGAAATGGAGTTTTTAGTGTGTTTATCAGCCATTGCAGTACTTTGCACAAAGGCTAAATTATTCTGGAATGTGAGGGAATAAAAGTTTATTGCATGCATAGCTAGAGGAAAAAATCGGAGTTAGTTGTTCATGTTTCTCTTTAATAGAAATTTGGAGATTGGCTTATGTGGTCTTCTATAACTTTAGCAGAGAAAACCTGCGACTTTGGCTTCCTTGTTTAAAATCTAGTGCTTTCTTTCCTTTTGCTCTAACAGGGCATTGAAGAAAGCAAGTATACACACTTGGTATGTATAAAGAAATTAGAAGTATATCAGAGTAGAGTCAAGAAGTTCTTATACTAGAGATAAAAGTATTAGTTATCCCCTTACAAATTTTAAAGTATGTTGATTTTGATTATGCCTTTGTTTTTACCTGACTTTAGTATAAAATAGCAGCAATTAACTTTGGGTCATATCTTGAATTTTAAATTATTTTGGGAGTTTTAAACAAAAAATATCAAAACTTTGCTTTAATTGTTATCAAAGAAATTCTGTAAAATCAGTGGCATTTCATTATGAAAGTCTTTACTTGATTGTATGCATTATTTTTATTTGTTTCTTCATGTTCCTCACCGTTTATTTGTTGAGCATATGCTGTGGGCTGATGCTGTGCAAGGCAGGGCTTCATACGATTGAACACTGTTCTGTTTTTTTTTTTTTTTTAAGTGGACAATAATAGTGACATGTAGATAATTACATTGCCACAGGAGGTATTTTTGAATAATTAATACTTTATTAACCTGTAGTATTTGTCTTTTTCAACTTCAAATTAAGATATATAAATAACTTACATGTATAGGAGAATCAGCTTTTAAGGCACTGTATAATACATTTAAATTTCTAAGCCCTGAATCAGAAAGTGGTGTCAGCTGAAAAGATTTTAGAACAAGAAAACTTTACCCAATTTATTTAGATTGTTCTTAGCAGCTAGCAAAAAAATATACTGCCTTTTTGAATGATTAAAAAGTATAAAAATAGAGCTAACACTCAGGTCTAATAAATGCCAAAATATTGAAAAATTTAAACTTATTTTGCAATTGGTTTATTTCTTTATACCTTAGTTTCACTTTATAGTAAGTCTGCTTAAAAATCTTTTTAAATTGACTATTATATTTAGTTTCGTTTATAGGAACTCCCATTTGTGACATCTTCCCAACTGGATGAAAAGGGCCTTTCAACAGAGATGCAGATTCTTGTTGTCTATGACAAAAAAGAACAAAAACTCTATGACGTTGTTGCAGTTTTCTCTGAGCATCACTGGGCAACTCATGTGTTTATATAATGTCTATCCCAAGTGTCTCTCGGGCAGGTGTCATTTCCACCAGTCGATTCTTGTATTGAATAAATTTGATAAAATTGTTGTTTTTATGTTTCCTGTTATAGAAATACCGAAAAATATGCAATTTCTGGCCATCCTGTATATAAATAATCAAACTGGTAAGCGGTTAGCAAGAGCCTGGCACCGTGGCCATCTTTGCACTTCATCGTTTTTAAGGAATGCTCCGAGTGCTCCATTAGCAGGGAACTGCACTGCACACAGTGTCTGAATCTGAAAAATTTAAAACAAGGAGGTTCTTATTATCTATGGTCTGGGACCTCCTGTACTAATCTGCTGTGATAGTTAGATGCAATTAGGTTAAAATGTGGAGCTGTCAGATATTGGTAGTAAGGAAGCAGACTGCTTCCTTTGTAAATGGGGGAGCCATTTATAAGAGAGGTCCAGACTCAATTTTGGATGTTTGGTCACATGTCTACCTGTAAAAGACATCCACCCAAATGGTAACGACCTTTCATAGCAGGCTGTTGGAAACTGTCCGATTTTTTGGTTCTTTTATTGTCAAATTAGGAGAAAAATCCTTGTCTTTTTGTAGTTCAGCTCTTTCCCTGTTTTTTTTTTTTTCCTGAAACTATTAAAGATAGAAAAGATCAACTTGATTGTGGAGAATAATTAATTGGCAGGAAAAGTATTCTTATGTTTAATATTTGCATTATTATACAGGGTACGTAAAACCTCACTTGATGTGAGTCTGTTTACATTTTTGAAGTTGTCGACATTTATCTGGTATTTGTGGAGGGAATGAGAAAAGCATCCTTCATAGGAGAGCCCTACCTCTGGTTTTGAAAAATTATCATTATTATTTTTTGTTTTTTAGGAATTCAGCAATGGTTACTGTATTGCATAATGTTGTCCTTGAATTAGTTGTTCAGATTACCAGCTATAAGCATGCAGAATTAGAAAAAAGTTATAAGACATTTAAAAGGACAACAAGAAAGAAAGACAAATTTAAGTATCCGCTGCTCCCCTCTGTGGACCAGCAGAAATCAGCAGTACAGTTATCCAAGCCATCCTGCATACATGCATAGATAAATCTTTCTTCCCCTTCTTTCCCACTCCTGTCCTTTTCTTCATCCCAATGGATAAATTGTTTTAAGAACAAAATATGATTATATTATGAGTTGAAAAAATATACTTTTTAAGGGAAAGTTTGAAGTTAAAAAACTGCAGGTAAATTGTTGGATATTGATAATTTTATGTGGTTCAACTTTACAATAAACTGATTTGGTCTAAATTAACCTTCTATTTTTCTCCTCACCTTCTCAGTCAGAAACTTTTTACTGAATTTGCTTTTAGCCAGATAACATTCAACTGAAGTTTGAGGCTCATCACAAATTTAGGTCCTTATTAATAGTTTAAAAAGAAGTATTTTTTATTCTGATCATTTGTATAATTGCATCCATAGATATATTTACCAGTATAATTTCTAATTTAATGTTCTAATCCTAAGAAGTCTTCAAGAGAACAAGCTTGGGTGGTACTAGACAATAAATGTCTGGAAACAAATGGCCTAGGTTTAGGTGGAAAAATCTTTTACTGAATTTGAGTTGGAAAAGAGTTGGTGCATACTTGTGGGCACTGCTTTTCTTTCCTACTTTATGTGCCAAAATCTGAATTATAGATCCTAACCACTTCCCAGTAGCTTAATTTAATTTTGAATATGAGTGTTTTTAAGTATTATTTTTGTGTATTTTAGTGTAAATTATTAATAGCAATCTGAATAAAAACAAAATGTAGTGTTATTTGATATTAAACAAACCTTCTGAAACAAAAGTAAAAGATTTCACTAGTAGGATTTTTGTATGTATTCACAAACCATTTTCCTTTTAAGTCCAGAAAAATGTGAGCTGGGCTAATAGCTCAAGAAGAAAGACTAAGGCCGGCAACTAAATATATTTCATGATTTTTTCCATTTTTGTGTTTAAAATCTACCATGAAATATCAAAATTACTTTATTTAAATTTTCAATAGCTACAATTGTGTTTTGAAGTTGTATGTATCATTGAAAAAAATAGGAAATTTTTACACATAAAATATGAAAGTATTTGTTGTTTTTATAAAGTACTATACAGATTATTGAAAAATCAGATTTTAAAATCTCTTTATCCCTAGTGCTCTATCCTTTCTTGGATTTTTTTTTTTTTTTTTCAGAACCAGGGATTGAACTCAGGCCCTCGCACTTGCCAGGGAAGCG
>NDGN011277623.1:0-10147 GCA_002564285.1 Tympanoctomys barrerae | reverse complement strand
TGAACTCAGGCCTTTGCGCTTGCCAGGGAAGCGCTTATTCCACTGAGCCATCTCTCCGGCCCTGACTTTTTTTGTTTTTAAAGTTCAATTTAATTATAAGAATACTAGTTGAATGTCTGGTTGAATATTGTAGAAAATCTAGAAAATGTGTGGAAAAATATTTGAAAGTCTCAATTCTGCTGAGTCTTTATAAAGATGTCCAATATATATTTGGACACCTTTGGTTCAGACTATTTTTTCTTTATGTAAATATATAATAAATTCTGCATCCATTTTTACCATTCTTTTTTAAATTAGTGATTCATTACATATATAGAAACTATATTTCCATATCATGTCTTCTAATGCCTAGATACATCTTCCAATGAATGTCTGCATCATTATTTAGCTCAGGCCCTTGTGCTTGCCAAGGAAGCACTTACTCCACTAAGCCACCCCCTTGCCCCCTCCTTAAGTTTTTAATAGTAGATCATTGCAAATCAAGGACTGTATGCACAAGTGGAAGTGGAACATCATAAAGTATTTACACTTCAGCTAAAGGATTAAGAAATTACAACTGTGGTGTACATCTAACTTAACACCTCTAATGCTAAATCTGCCTAGTTACATTTGCCTGAATGTAGAACTTATTAAACAAAAGTTAAGCAGCATAGCAGCAGTTTTGATGTGGGATACCACCTTGGCCAAACAGAAAAGCCTATGTAAGCCCTTTCTCTCATACAAGAGAAATTTAATTTACCAAGTTGCCAAACAGGAAGTGCACTTGACAGTTCACAATGTCCACATATATAAGTTCACACTCGTTAATGATTTATCCAGTTACTGTCTGAAATAACTTTCTAAGTTCTATGAATTGAAAATCTACACTTAAGAGTATGACTTCTACAAAACAGCAAGAGAAATAATAAGCAAAACAAACCAGAAATCCTTGCTTTTTCTTTTGCCTACTTATTTAGAAAGAATGAAGTGTAGAACTAGGAAACCCATATTAAGAATATTTTCTTGAATAAAGCATATCCATTCATAACATGTATCTGAAGCTACACCATTATAGAGAATTTTGCTTTTTTTCTCAAACATCTAGGTAATCAGTACACTAATCCAAACAATTTATTTAATCAAGTTTATGAAAATATTAGTTGATTTTAACTACATCATCAAATGGGCATTAGTGTTGATTAGACAAACTCCAAAGGAAGAGGACGTGCTCATATTTATAAAGTGTATAGTATATAATTTTACAACTTATTGCATTTTTGATTAAGCCCATCAATAATTTTAATCAAGCAAACAAAAATATTAGTTAAATCTAACAGTATTATCAAAGGGCCATCTGTTGATTGAGTTTCCAAAGATGATGATTACTGTATGCAAATATGGTTATATTTCATTTTGAAACTCACATATATCATCCTATTTTCAGGAAAAATACTGATTCATTTAATGTTGCTGAAGACAATTACTACTCCTTTCCAAAACCTGATGAACAGACAAACCTCAGGCTCTAAGGAAAGGAATTCTGATGAACATTACTAATATCAGCCGTTCAATCAAACAATGGGAGAGTAAGTTTAAGAAGATCACTCCTTCCCTTTGGTCAAAATTATTGCTGAATTCAATCAAAGGAGTTAACCAGAATCTTCAAATAGAATCTTCAAAATGTCTTTAGATTCTATAAAACAGGAACAAATTAGTCTTCAAGGCATAAGATTCAATGTAAGAGAAAGTGTAGAAGAATCGTCACAGCAACAGTACTCAACAAAAAAGGAGCAGATTCAGCCATGTGGAAGAGTTTCTACCTTCAAATCCCTCAGGGTCTGAATAGGAATGCCGGGAATAATAGCTGTGTGTGGTGCAGTGAAGAAAGTAAAACTATGTGTGGTTGAATTTGAGTGTATCCAATTAAGTTATTTTTTCTTTTCTAAAGAAATAGGTTTCCTGATCTATAAAAGATTACAGAAACCAGAACACATTTTTATGCAGCGCAAAAGATGATGTCTACTCTTTGTTCTTTATATGTAGAGGCTCAGTCTTGCTGATAGAGCATTTCTTTGCTGGCTTCACTCCCAAAATATCCAGTGTGTGAGCTAATCTTGCAACTCTGAGCCTCAGCTTCTTTCCTTCCTCGTCAAATGAAGAGACCAAACCTGTCTACCACTCAAGGCATGCGTACACAGTGAATGATTACTCTAAGGGAGAACAAAAAGCTTTGCAAAGTACATGTACCTGCTAGATATTTTACAAATATTTGTTTTGCCTCTTTGATTTTAGAATACTCTTCTATAGGTCCTAATGCTACATTGTCTATGTATAATATACATTATAATTTGGGCATTTCTTTTCTTTCTTTCTTTCTTTTTTCTTTCTTTTTTTGGCAGTACCAGGGATTGCACTTGGCAGGCAAGCACTTATTCTACTGAGCTATCTCCCCAGCACTTGAGCTATCTCCCTAGACCTCTGGGCATTTCTTAATTTTCAAGCAAATTTAATGTTATTGTCAGTATCTGTCCCATAATTTCACCTATTTTATTTCAGAGCACTTATCATAACTTGATCATTCATTTTCTGCTGTCTGCATTAGAGTGTCAGCTCCAAGAGGGTAAGGCCCTTCTTCAATATTGAATTCCCACCATGAGAAAGTGTGTCTTCTCAATACAGGGATACAGCAAACACTCCTTAAAATAAAAGAGTAAACATCATACAAAGTTGGTTTATTTAAAGCTGTTTCCAGCATCTCTTACCGGAATTTTTGGCATCCACCTATTCAACTATTTGCAAATACACATAGATGCAAAGAGATAGAATTAGAATACATATTTTACAGCCTTGTGTAAAATGAACAGAGTCCTCAATAAAACATTAATCTTATTAAAAATATTAATATGTATTTCTTATTCAACCAGTCTCTATGCATGAAGCTTCCTACCTGGCAGAAAAGTGGTTTCTCATTTTTATACAAATAAATTATGCAAAAAAATATTTGGAGATAAAATATTTTAAGCATATTTATTAGATTAACTCTGTTCACATTTATAACATTTGCTGTGCATCTTATAAAATACGTCATTTGTGTATTTTATTTTATAAGATATTTTATAAATTTACTGTACTTGAGTTTTCACTCATATATGTACGTTCCCACAATACAATGTCATATAACCATATGTGTCTTCTAAATAGTATAATACCTGTCTAATTGTTAAATAATTTAATAATTATTTTAATAAATTATATGTATATTTTATATTTAACTTGTGGAATAATACCACAACACTAATACAAATGCTATATGCCAAATGTCATTGCTCCCAGTTATGAAGAATGCTGAACTTTATTCAACATAAAAAATAATGTGAAATACTGAAATACCATTAATCCATTTTCTTTGCTATACTGTTTTTTCTCTCTTTTTTTCTTTCATTTTCTTCCCCATATGCCCTGCTCCACATAGATAAGAAAAAGAGCAACAGTCAGATACAGAAAGGAATAAGCATCCTGTCCTGGAGAGGAGGGTGCATCGTTTCAACACTTCCACTATTGTTCCCAGTGAATAGCTGGAAGCCCACTCCCTTTACCTAGAGGTCTCTGAAAACTGGGCCAAGGATTGGAAGGAGAGTTTATAGTGAGCATGGCCCACTTTGCTCCCTCACACTCTCAGCTCTTCCATTCCCACCAGGTCAGAACTAGAATGTCACAGAACCATGACAGTATTAGCAAGCAGTAGAGAGATGTGAGGTGCACAGCCATGGGGCATTAAAAGGCCCCCCTCTGCCTATTCAGGGGCAAAGTGAAACCATGACTTACCTAACTAAACTATCAAGCTTCAGAGCAGCTCTGAGGTTGCCTAGAAAAACACACATTTCTCCCGGAAAGGTTCTTGCTTGTTTTCTTTGTTGAGCTAGTCCAAGGGAAAATATAGCACATTTGTGTCTTAATTCCAAAGCTTGACTATCTTCAATACTAAGGACTCCCATATCTCACAAGTCTGTATCTGGATTCTCATCCCACCTATTTCAGGAGAATTCATGTCTCCATTTTGAAATGTGCCTGAGAGTTTATCATGGGCATTGTCAGAAGAGGGAAACATTGATAGAGAATCTAGGGGTGTGTGTGTGTGTGTGTGTGTGTGTGTGTGTGTGTGTGTGTATGTGTGCGTGTGTGTGTGCGTGTGTCTGTGTGTCCATTTGCATCTGTACAGAAGCTTACAAGCTTCACCTTCCCCATATTCTCACTGTATCACAATAGTCTCAGACGTTTCTCTCATCTCCTATCACATTATTCTGCCTTTATTTCCCCCAAGAACAGTCTCGTATCTTTCAAACTGCTGTGTTATTTTCTCAGTAAAGAAAGAGGGAAAATATCAATTAAAAAAATACTTAACATCCTGTAGCCTGCCTCCTGTAAGGCCTCCTCAGATATCCATACATCAACATATGACTTTTTGTCCCACCTTACAGTGGAATTCGGGATGTTTCTTAGGTCTTCACAATACTAAGGAAGGGCCAAGATGTATAAAAACTAGGAGCCGAGGAAATTAAAAACTGAATGTGCAAAGTAGCCTGAGGACGGGTTGTCTTTTCCTGGGTCAGAGCTAAGGAGAATATTTGCTTAAATCTCCTTTTCCTCCAACAGATATTGGAAAATTATCCCTAAAAAGGGGGAGGCAGAAAAGAGGAAAAGGGGTTAAAAAAATAAAAGATCATAAAAAGATTTATAATTTTTCTCTTAAAATAAATCATCAAGGGGAGGACCAATCTGCTACTTGCTCTGAGGGCTCTGGGATTCCACACTGAATAATACACTCTGGCCCATTTTGATCCACACAGAAATTAACCATCAGTCATCCACTTTATGAAATATTATCTTTGTTAGCTTTACCACTAACAAAAATACACTTCCAATTTTTCACATCTACACACTACATCTATTAAAGCAATCTGGGAAATTAGTTGGAGATAAACTGTACAGCAATTTTATTCATAGCTTCCCTGTATCTCACACTGTTAATCTGCATCACAGCTCACTAAATAGTGCCTAATGTTTATTGCATTTAACTGAATGTATACGATTCTGAGGGTACGCCAGGGACCGATTATCATAATTATACATGTTTCTATGGAAACCCACAAGTCTATCAGTTTTGATTCATTATATTGTTATACCTTCTAGCACTTTCTAATTATTAGGTGCCCATAAAAAGTCTCAGTCTTGCTGTTACTATAGAAATGAGCTATAGACAGGCCGCAATTGTTAACCCTTAAAGGACCAAAATATATAGACTTAGCTGGTAGCTATTCTTGTAACTAAAATAGCTAACACTTTTATGTATTATTTAAATTCATAATTGATTTTCTGTTATTAATTTCTTAAAGTGTTTCACTTGGACAATTTAGAAATGATAGCCTCAGACTTTATAAAATTGTCCTGACTTTGCGGTTCCTACTGCCAGCATTTCCTCTCAGGTACGATAAAAGATGCACAACCACTAACGCAACAATGGATTTCTGAGCACAAAGTGCAAAATGAAGTCTTTCAAGACCAATTCCTTATCTCATAGATAAATACACATTTGCTGGTATAAACACGGAATTATATGTTAAGTGATAAAACAGATAAATCAGAATATAATAGAAAAAACTCAAATGCGCTGAAAGTCTTTAAATCAAGCATCCAAGATTGCTTCACAGCAATATGGCTATCTTGGTATAATTTAATATTGCTACTTAAATTGCAATTTGTAATTTAATATTTTCATTTTACTTTTCCTCCTATATTCACTAACAGAATCTTGTGAAAATTGAAAGGGACCGAGCAGTTTCATTGTCTCTCTTACTCTCCTGCTATTATAGTTTTCAATTAGAAGTGCCTTTTAATTTAGATCAGGAAAGCTCTCCTAAAGTGACAGCTCGCCCCTCACACTGCATATCTATTTACTTTGGAAGTCAACACACCATTCAATAACCTGAGAACAGCCCTGATTGCTATGCTAATAGTATTCAGAAATATGTCGACACCAATGGAAACAAGTAAACTAAGGCTAATTCATAAAGTGAATAATAAAAGGCAGAGGGAAGCCTTTCATACTTTCTCCGGCTTTGGCTGGAATCTTGAGCTTACAAATTTAATTTTTTTCCCTCCCTTGGGGAAATGAACACTATATGATAACCAAACTGAAATTAGATTTTACTTAATATTACAGCCTAGCCTATTTGAGGTGGTTTGTTTTATTATATAAAGCTGTAGAGGGAAGCAGCAGAGACAATGCCCGTATATGTTAACGCTTGTGTGTTCTAGGAGATGCTTGCTTCAGCTGCAGCTTTCTTCAGCTCACAGCTAAATGCATTTTGCTTCCCAAGGTGGGGGAAGGAGAAGAAAAGCCATGAGAATTTTAAATATATGCCCACATTAAAAAAACAACAGCACGTGTTATCTTACCGTTTTCTTCATCTTACAACCCCAACCACCAAAGTCCATAGCAGCTCCCTGCCAATTAGGAATAAATCAAATTGTATAAGCAACAAAAGAGATAGGCATTTGCATGTGGAAGTTCAAACTCTTTAAAAAAGAAAGAAAGAAAGAAAAACCGATCGAAGCCTTTTGTTCTTGGCTCTTATGTTGCCTTTGGCATCAGAGTAAAGTAGATTTGCTACTAAATAAGAAATTTAAAGTAAATTAGGAGTAAATTGAGTTGACTCTATAAAGACTCCATTTATCAATACACACATATATCATTGCATATATGTATATAGCCTGGAAATTAGTTGCGTTTAATTCACATAGAAAAGATCTTCTCAACCCCAGATATTGATTATCCAGGCTGTTTCGTCCATATATGCACAGTTTTACTACTTACAAAAATTAAACTAAGTTTAATACTTAACATTTTTGTTCAGGTTGTTTATAATTTTCTTCTTATAACTGTTCATTAGTCACTATTCCAAAACCTGTAGACCTTTTTCATACATTTGAACTAAGATAATGTATACACTCCTTGATAAACTCTCACAAAATATATGTGCAAAAATATGTTAATATTTCTGGATGATTCGAAGAACTCTACGAGAATACTAATGATACTAGGGATAAAAGTTCATACGCTTGATTAATAAGTCTCAAGAGCAACAGTGAAAGCTTCTGAAAGTGTTCCATGTGTGTTTTTGGAAAATACCTGAAGATGTCTGTTAAGTTATTGAATCCTGGTCATGGGGCTTTGATGGGGTCAGGTAGCCAGATCAAGAGGATGATTAGGCTAGAAAGTAAGTCACTCAAGCAGCAAACATGTTACCCCGTATTTATTTCCTAGAGATAGTTGAGTGAGATCACTACATGGTGACAATGTGAATTAATTATGTCTGCGGCCTTCTTCCCTTTGTGAGCATAAAATGCTCAAATTTTCTTCTTGGGTGATAAGGGAAGAGACGACATATATTCACAGCTGCAAGTTAGAAGTCCCAAAGGAGAGAGACACAAAAAGTAGCTCATGGTAACAAAAATGAAGGGTTGTCCCATCATTATCCACCTAACTGAAATGTTTTAGAATTCATACTTATTTGTGGGATTTTGCCACTGAAGAAATGCCCAGTGAACTAGAGAATGTCTAAATTCTTTATTTTTGTAAGATACAGACCCAGCCCTCACCTGTGTGTCTCTTCCCAACAGAGAAGAAACCACTACAAAGCTGGCCAGTGCCCAGCAGGCTTAGAGACACACACAGCAGGCCTTAGGAACTGCCCCTAACCTCTCGAGTGAGATTGCAGACCAGGGAAGGCCAGCTCCTTGCAGAGGGTCAGAGCCAGCCTTCCCGTCTCCTGTACTGTCCAGGGGGAAGTGAGAGATTGCAGCCTCTCCTTGGGTTGTTATTCAGGGGCCCCTAGGCAATGTATCCCTTAACAGTTTAATTACTAAAGATCAGAAGATAGATGGCTTTCTCCTAGATTAGAAAATGGCCAGTAAGTGGTAATAGAGCAGAGCCAGATAAAAGAAATGGATTCTTCACAACTGAAGGAGCGTGTCCTGGAGAGAAAAGTACAGAGAAAGAAAAAAAGAGGCCCAAAAGATTCGGCTAAGCAGCTGGCACAGCTGGCACTCATCTTTTTTTATTCCACTTAGTGCCCTGCTTTGCTGACTTTCTTCCCTGTATACTGCACACAAGAAGCAGGCTTTCTATCAGTTGCTACCAACACCCATATAAGAACTACAATTTTTGAAGGGCCAGCCAGACAGTTCAGCAGACTAAAGCACCTGCCTAGGCAGACTGCAGAGACCAGGGTTTGATCCTGGCATGCTAAGCTGGCCCCGTGCAAGCGGCACTCTGTGATTGGGACTGAGACTGGGTGTGGTGGTGTACACCTGTAATGTCAGTGTTTGGGAGGCTGAAAACAGGAAGATCCCTACGAATCCAATCTGTGCAGTAAAGACCCTGTAGATTCTGTAATAAATGCATAAAAAAAGAACTAAAATTTTTGACAGAACTAAGTAAAAGTGCACTCCCATACTGATATGTGACCACTATGGCTAAGAGGACATTGGACTGGTCTAATGTGTTTATCTTCCTTATACCCATTTGTTTCAATAAAATAACATATTTATGCTTGAGAAACACACACACACACACACACACACACAGTCAAATACTTCAGTTTGTCAAACAGATAAAAGTACAATTTTCTTTCTCACACACACTCTCATTTTCTCTCCTTTTTCCTACTATCACTTGCTCTTACTCTTTCGCTTACTGTACTTGTCTGCACATCAGTCAAACACTAATTATTCATTCAGAAAAATATTCATTTCAGAAGGATAATCAGCAATGCTCACAATGTATATTTGGTTTTTATATTACTAAGAGTGTAACAATGAAAGGCACCAAGATAAACAAATGTCATCTGATCCCACCAGCTACAAGAAGCTTCTATTTTGTTTCATGTACTACATACAGACAAAACCCTTAACTAGATGAGACATTTATGAGGTGTGTTTCGCCATAAGGAAAAGGACAGGCTGCTGACAGAGAGCTGTAGGGACTTGGCCATGCACAGGAAGGATGGGTAAATTTCAGCTCACAAATGAAGATGCAGGGATAACTTGGCAAATCTGGAAATTATGATAATCTGAGATAGATTGTTTATACAGACAGAGAAAACACAGAGAGACTAAAAGGTCTTGACCGTTAGGTTAAGAAGTTTGTTGAGTTTGACTCTATTATTAATAGAAAGTCATTGAGTATAATTTAAAATAAGAAATTTAGAGCTATAGGAAAGGATTATTTGAAAACCATAGGCCAAAAGACAAAAATGAAGGAAGACTTGGCCAAGAATGCAGAGAACATTTCATACTACAGGCAGGAGGTTGGTACAAGAGTATTCACAAGGAGAAGAAAAAGGAATGACCAAAGAGAAATAATATGAGCACAGTGTGTGAGGGGAAGAACAGTAAAGGCATGGTATAAATAACTGTGAGAAAGGATTGAAGGCCCTGATGGTTTATTAAAATTGGTAGAAACATGTTTTGGAGTAGGAGGACTAGTTTAATTTTGACACATTCCTTGAGGTGATGATAAATTCCAGCAAGCAGTTGTACTAAATATCTGGAAATTATCTTTTTAAAATTAATTTTATTGATAAACAAATAGCAATGTGACATCTTGAGATCAGATAGTCCACTGAGTGCGTTGGATGATACCATTTACCCCAGACAAGAGATGATGGAACTAGGAGCTTCCTAAGAAGATTTTCTCCTCTGCTGCTCTTGTTATTGCTGCTGCTGCTGCTTCTGTTACTGTTGTTGTTGGATTGAAACCTTGATTGAATACAATGTATTTACATAGAGAAACATCCCTACTCTTCTTTTACTATTTTTTTTTATTTGAGACAAAGCCTTACTACATTGCTAAATTGTTTAGGATGGGCCAAAATTGTGGTCCTCTTGCCTCAGTTTCCCAGAGTGCTAAGATTATATATGTGCACCACCAAAGCGGATCCAAGACTTTAGGCCTGGAAATGCAGATCTGTCTGAAAAAAGAAGGAAGAGAAAATAGATGATAATCCAGAAATATTTTGAGGTTAAAAAAATGTATATGGGGCCGGGGGAGATGGTTCAGTGGAATAAGCACTTCCCAGGCAAGCAAAAAAAAAAAAAAAAAAAAAAA
>NDGN011277557.1:0-10456 GCA_002564285.1 Tympanoctomys barrerae | reverse complement strand
TACTATCATATAACTAAACTGAATCTGCAACAAATAGGGGGATGAATTGGTGACATGAAATTTATATGCAGCTCATTTTCTATTTTTACAAATTACCCTCTTTTCTGTTTTTGTTTTTTACCATAAAGAGATGGATGGGTGTGGGTTTTTTACGTGACTGCATCTGTAACTTGACCCAATTTGAATTTAAAGTTTACACTAATCACCTATCTCTTTTTTTGAAAATATATTTTACTGATAAAATCAAAGCTTGAGGAAAATTGACCTAATATTTTTACTTTATTCTTTGTTTTTCTGTTGAGACAAGACTAGACTTTAGCTATGGGCCATCCCAAGTTTTCAGAAAGCAAACAATATTTTTATAGTTTGAAAGATCAAATAACACATCAAGAGGTTGAGTTATATCAGTTTACCAATCAGAGGTCAAAAAGATTTGACATAAAGCTATGGAAAAGTGTGCTTTTCCACCCTATTAGAGAGCAAGCTTGAAATTCACTACTTAGCATGAAAAAAGAAATAAAGGCTCTATGGGGAGATGGTGAGGAATTTGTCATTGCTCAAATCTAGTGCTCAGCCCTGAGCTGAGTTTAATATTAATCTTCATAGAGGCATGTTTGCAGGACAGGAAATAAGAGAAACACAGTTAGGATTTATTGAACATGTGGTACAAAATCCATTTGTGTAGGGCTATTTTTCTTGCACAATAAATGATTAGGAGGAAAAAGGGAAAAGCCTAAAATTGGTGTCAACCTCTTTACTCCACCCATTTGGGATTACCAGGGAGATAAATACATCTGTTTATAATATATCATTACTGACAAAGTTGAGAAGATGGAAAGGCAAAAGTATTGAGCAGGCAGGAGCATGACAGGATCTAGCTGATGTCCTTATAGGAGGGCTTGCCAAGGGAGAAGGACAGCAGAAGTATTCACTGAGCTTGTTACACAAGCTGAGGGCCATCTTTAACCAATTTTATGAGGAAATCAATGTTTCAAAGTGAGAATGTATCTCTTCTTCCTGCCTAAGATTTACAGGTAAATGCATCCTTCTCATCTGCTAACAAAGCATACAATACCCTAAAACATGGATCCTTGTCAAATTGGGGACTTGTATTAAATTACAGCTGCGAGATTAGGCCAGAGGAGTAGATAGTCTTTTCCTCTTACCAACTGAAGAAAGGTTATAGGTACTAATACCATCTTCAATATTAACCTTTAAGGCTTTGTTATAACATCTCAGAAAGAAAAAATCATCCACTGTCCTACCAAATATTAGATTGAACCAAAAGTTGTAGTTTGGGACAATAGTTCAGCTTTATTTGCTTTTCAACCTTATGAATTCTTCTCTGGAAGCTCAACCTCCATGGCCTGGGGTGCACAGTGCTGATTGCATTAGTTTGCACAAGTTAAACAACTGCCTGCTGCAGAAGAGGAGTATGCACTGACTTTTGGTAAGCATCTGGCCAGATGAGAGAGGAAGAGTAAATGATGACAATGGGGAACACATACCCAAGGTTCTGTGGTTGTGAGGGTCTCACTATGCATTTACAGGGAATATTTAGCAGCCACCTGAAAAAGTGTAGCTTGTGACTCATCAGAACAGATATGTGAAATGATTAATTATGAGTACTGGCCTCAAACTCATGCACTGTCTACACTGGAAATGTAGTGTAGAGAATTAAATTTTCTAATTTCTAAGGAGATATTTTTCACCATGACTTCCTACGTAGGAATGTCTTTTGTGTATGTGAAGATATTTTTTCTGCTCTTTGTCTTTAAACACGTGTCCCATACAGTATGTGTAACAAAGTCCTTTGCATTTGTTATGGTTTGTGTATATTTGTCACCCTGAAGACTCATGCAATCATGAGGCAGACTTCTAGAGTTTGTGATTAACTTGCGATCCACTGGGATTGTGGGTGTGTGTAT
The DNA here is from genome assembly GCA_002564285.1 of Tympanoctomys barrerae. Classification (NCBI taxonomy): domain Eukaryota; kingdom Metazoa; phylum Chordata; class Mammalia; order Rodentia; family Octodontidae; genus Tympanoctomys; species Tympanoctomys barrerae. The sequence continues at coordinate 8,528 of NDGN011277557.1, read as the reverse complement.
AATCCTAGTCTGGGACAGATAATCTGAATATAACCTAAGGAGCACCTCCTCCCATTTGCTTTTGCTATTTTGCTGTATTCTGCTGCCATGAGCTGCTGCCCTCTGCCATGTGCCAGTCTGCCTTGGAGCAAACTGAGTATGGACTGAAACCTCCACAAACTGTGAGTTAAATAAGCCTGTCCTTCCTTCATTTTGGGTGTCAGCCATTTGTTTCAGCAATGAGAGAAGAGTAACTGAGATAGCCCTCTTTAAGCATCCAGTGTTTACATAGATAATAGCTATATGTTTTCTTTACCAAATCCCAGCGGTTTTGATTTTCCATTTGGCTTTTATCCTTGTTTCCAGATTTCCCAGAAGATTTTCTGATTTCTGTTACAACCATGAGTACTGCATCTATTGTTCAGGGGATGCCTTCCTGAGCATCCCACCTCTCAGATCAAACACTTACTAACAACTTCTAGAATGTAATATATGTTACACACACTCCCAAGGAATGTGAGTGACCAGCTGAGTCTAAAATATTGCCGCCACTGTTTTTTTTTGAAAATTGAGGGCCCCTTTCTAATGTCAGATGACTTGCATGATTTAAAGTCTGGTGAACTAAAAATGTATTAGTTTCAAAAGTGGTTTGTTTTCCATAGATTTGAGGTGAAGGAATATTTTATACAGTTCATATAAGCCAAAGAAATTTTAGAAGCCATAGAAAATGATGCTACACACACACACACACACACACACACACACACACTCATATGTACTTTTCAGAAATCTCCCAGATTCCAAAAATAGAGGTCCAGAAAGAAAATTCACTAAATTCTTTCTGAATTCTTCAGTGAATATAACTATGACTACCAGAGGCCAGCCAGTGGTGTTCCAAAGTTGGAAAGAGATAGTTGTGAAACTGTACTTTGGGAGCTGGCACAGTAACCCTACCAGAGGAACACTCCTCACTTAGGATTACTGTTGTGAGCTGGATTAATTTCTTTTGCTGAATTCTATTTTTCTCAATTATTGGTACTTATTTTAGGTGAACTTTGGATTTTCTTTGAGGGCTCAGATGCAAGATCTGGTGCATTTCAGGCAAGTGCTCTACTATTGAGCTACACCCTCAGCCCTAATTTTAGTGTCATTAAATATATCGTAAACTGGCTATTAATTCTATCTCAAGCATGTGCTTCTCCTGTGTGCCGAAGGCATCACAGCAGTGTGGCAGGAGCAGAATCAGCTCTTGATCCGGGCATTGATCCCTAACAGGCCTGTTTATTACTCCTAACCCCTCCAATGAAAATACCCCTAAAATACTGCCTGAGGCAAGACTTCTATTCAAGATCTATAGGGTGCCTGGGTTTGCTTTCAAGAGTCCTTCTGCCTTTCATTATGCTCCTCCTGCCACTTCAGTTGTTTTCTTTCCCAGGACTGGCAGGACAGGTGGTTTGGGCTGGCTTAGGGCACAGACATCCTCCTGTCATTGTTCTGACCTTCTACCTAAAACTACTGGCTGGAAGACACGTAGAAATTCCAAAAGTGTGATCGCAGCCCTGTTTTCTGTGAATATATTATTTATGCTCATGATTATTTGAAAGTTAGAAAACATTATAGAAATGTGAGAAGCACTGGAAAAATATAGGCAAGTAAGAGGGTATGATTTCATGGAAGATCCGTTTAGGATTTGGGCTAAATTTATACTTATGTCCACATGCTAAGCATTCACTCTCTTAAGAGCATTTTGCTAACCATTGATGCAGAACTAAGTAATAAATTACCTAGATGGAATACATTTTCAAAAGGCATCTAGCTGGTATTTTCTACCTTTTTTAATTCAGATTTGAATAAAGAATATTGGAATGAAAATCTACAGTGTCATCCACTCAGTCCACTATGTCTCAACAAATGCCTTAGCTTAGACTTTGAGACTTACCATGAAGGAGATCATTAGGTCTTAACAGAGGGAGTCAGGAATCATGACAGTCCCATAGGTCTTAGGACACAGCAAGTCACTCTGTCAATCACGCCATTCAAGGGTAAGTTTCTTCTTTTCTGTTGAGAGGAGAATGGCCGTCATGATGGACCTTGAGAGAACAGTCATGGCCATTAAGTCTATTGAGATAATCAAAAACACCACCATCCACCAAAATAGAAATTAATTATAGTGAATTTGATTCACTTTCATTATTCATATTTTTAGAGTCTGACGTCTGCTGTTTTTTTGCAGTGCTTTCCCTGACCACCAAAGGTATACAGCATAGGAACACCTTTGTCTTTACCAAGTAGAACTCTATACTTTCAGTGAATTTGGACAGCTGGATTCCTCATTTAGCCTGAGCCCCACAGGTTCCATCCAGGGCCTTCTTCTTTCTGCCACTGAACTCCCCCCTGGAAGATGATTCAATGTTTCTGTGTGTTTCTGAGGACTGATGGCTTTGAGTCTTCCAGAACTGCTTCCTCCTGAACATGAGTGTAGCCCTACCTGTATGGAAATCATGTGACTCTCACCATAACTGGCCTAGGGTCTGGTGGAAGCTTCAAGCCCTTAGGGGTTTAGTCCAGGAGGAAAGCAATGGAAGCCTTAGGTGATCATCTGCCTGGTATATAACCACTACATCCTGAAGACATGAAAGATGTTCTAAGGTTAATCAGGAATGAGCCAAAAATCAAGAGGACAATTAGGGAGATCAGGGTCCCAGAAGAGGGAGTTACCCTTGAGAACAAGGAATAAGTGTACCTCTTCCAACTAGACCAATTTAGTGATTCTATCAATTTTTTTTTCTTTTTGAGTTGTGGAATCCATTCTATCTAGGACCACTTCAGACTAATTTACAAAAATGTAGCAATCTGTAAGCAGAAGTCCAGCTCTGATAAATAAGATGGTGAGGACATACTGTAATGTTTTTATGAGCCTACATTTCTGTTACATTTGCTTGGCAGCAGTTTTTCATAACTCATAAAGTTATTCAAGAAGAGGACCTTCAGAACAGCTCCAGAAAGTAGAAACAATGACGAGATTGGTGTTTCAAGCGAGGTGGACTATTTTTCAGATCGTTGCCGATATGTCTTTTACTGCAATACATTATTTTTTTTTATTTTAAGCTCTCATTATATATTTTGATCATCCCTCATTGATTGTTTGTGGCAAATTCTGTCAAATAAAAACTATGGAATGCTCTTATTCGACTTGTTCACTCCAGTTGACATTGTGAGACCTATGGCTCTTCCTCTAAGTTAAAATGACCGTGGAAGGTAAATGTTTTGAACTCACTCCAACATGAAGGCGCCTGGGACAGCACAAGTAAATACAAAAGCAGGCACCAGAACTGTCACAGTGAGTGGCAAGAACAGTGTGATAAATGTGCAGGAACCAAAGCAGAGAATGTGAGAGGGGTTGGTGGCAATGTGTCTTTTGCTGTAATAAAATGTTTAAACATCTACCACATATTTTGATCATACCTCATCCGAGTCTAAAACTGAAGTCAATGCTGATCAATGAATTTGTTCAGCTTAACAAATATGTTCTGGTTATGATTTTATAAACTATAGATCACTGCTCATTGCAGCCATACTTTTCTTGACTCAGTCCCCCCTTTTCCTTCCTTTCCCTTTATTCCTTCTCTCTCTTCAGCTTTCTTCCCTCCACCTCCAGCTTGCACCTTCCTTTGTCCAGGAGCCCCATTCTCACATGGTATGTGGCCCTCCGTGGCTTTCCTTGTTACAACATTTTACACATTTCTTAAGTTATGTTCAGATCTCTGTCTTGTTTTCTCCCTTAAGATCTCAAGCAAAGCCATCAAAGTCCCATGTAGCTAGTGAACATATTTTTCACAGCTGCACTGGTCCATGGAGTGGATATGTCATCCTTTAGCCATAATCCTATTGAAAGACATCTATTCTCTTTAAAACATGTTGTCCCAAGGACAATTCTACTATACATTATATTATACTGTAGTACATGTGTCACAACAACAACTCTGGAATATAGTAATGTTATATGCATTTTCAAGTCAAAAAACTATAGATAAGAAAAGTTAATTAATATGTAAATAATTACACCACCAGTCCTCTTTTATTCTAACCTCATATTTTTCATTATACTACATAAAATTATTTTGTTCTTCTGACTTCTTAAAACTTTTATGTTATGGAATACATATTCATGTCTCTAAACCAACTGGTATATTTGGTACCTACTAATGTACAGTAAATATATCTCTGAAATTTAAGAAGAACAGGTATTTAGAATTGATTCAAATATTCATTTTGTAATCATAATTTATTACAAGTTTAGGTCTGTTGGGTGAGTTATGATGAGCTAAACTTTCAAACTCATTTATTCTAATGCTTCACAGTTGTGATTGGCAGAAGACACATAAAGAACATCACAGATTTATAGTTTTATGTTACATGAATCAGCTTGACAAGGACTGTCTCAGTTACTCTTCTCTCTTGGCTGGGACAAATACTCAACACTCAAAATGAAGGAAGGAAAGGGTTATTTAGCTCTCAGTTACTGGAGGTCCATACTCAGCTGGCTCCAAAAAGGCCGACTAGCACATGGCAGAGGGCAGCAGTTCATGGAGGCAGAATATGGCAGAAGAGCAAGAGTAAATGGCTTGAGCAGTGGCAACAATGGCTACAGAGAGAAAGCCTGTCACCCTTAAGTTGCATTCAGGCTATATACCCCAAGCTGGGTGTAGTACTCACTCCCATAATCCAGCAGTACTAAGACCTGTAATCCCAGCCTTGATCATGAATTAATCTCAAACTCTAGAAGTCTCTGCCCCATGCCTGGATGAGGCTTTGGGGGGGAGGACAAGTAGACACAAATCATAACAAGGACTAAGCATACCATGGATCCTTATGTATGAAATGTCTTTTGGAACCCATTGGAGACAAACTAACAGATAAGCCAGCATCACTGTGATCCCAGGAGAAAGAAAAAATGCAAAGGGGAGTCCATATGCAACTTGGATTTTTCCATGAAGATATTTCTCATTTTCTGTAGACAAATCTAGAGGCCAAGCACAAAGTGGCTGTCTTGTTGGGGTAACCATATAGAAGCCAGAATTTCAGCTGTTCTGTTGGCTGGGATATGAAATGAGAGTGGGGAAAATATAAAAGTAAACCCTCAAAAATTTCAGAACTAAATCTGCCATTACACACAACTAGCGGGATCCTGAAGGTGGGGGAGCAATAGATTAAGAAAAAAACTGGACACCTACTAAAAGGAAATCTGAGAACAGGTTGGACCTGACCTCTCTGATGGAAGGGCAACTACAGCCCAGCAGTCTGTGTCTTTAAAAACTGTAAAGTGGGGAGAAGCTGTTATGAAGTCAAAAAATCAAGGTCTTGGTGCTTTGCTGAGAACACTGAAAGGGAATCATTCTCAGGGCCATCTGTGCTGTAGTTAACCACAAAGAACACCAAGCCCAAGCACCTGCTGGACTGGCCTTTCAACTGCAGCTCATCCACTCCACACAAATCTTCTGAATTATTTGATTGAATTTAGGTAATTATGAGGGTGAGAGTCACAAAGCACTGCAAAATATAGCATCTAAGAGGCAATACAGGACTTGAAGGATTTCAAAAGCTGCATGTCACTAAGAGGGCTCCAACTGGAGCTTAATTCCTAAGAAGTAAGAAGGGTTAGGTGATACATCCTTGTTATGGTTTCTGTCTAGTTTTCAGCCTAAAGTCTCATGCAGTCATTGGGGCAGCTTATAGATTCTGTGATTAATTCATGAACCAATGCTGGGATTGTGGGTGTGAGTGCTACACTCTGGCCCTGGTGTGGATAATCTGCAATACAATGCAAAGAAGGGGGAAAGGTTTGCTAGCAGCCACAGCTGCTGCCCCTCCCTTTGATTTTTAGTGTTTACCACAGCCATGAACTATTATCCTCTATGATGAGCCACTCTGTCTTGGAGCCAGCTGAATATGGACCAAAACCTTCATTAACTTGGAGCTAAATAAACTTTGCCTTCCTTAATTTTGTGCATCAGGTATTTTGTCCCAGCAATGAGAAAAAGAATAACAGGCAGAATTTGGTACCAGAGAACTGAGGTTATTGTTGTGACTAAACCTGACCATGTGGATTACAAGTATTTGGGAATGGCTTATGACAAGACATAGGAAGAGACTGGAGATGTCACCTATAAGAGAAGAGGTGGAATGCCTTCGGCTGTTCCATATGAGAGATTCTAGTAAAATCTCAGAAGCCCAGAATCCTGATAGAAATATTGCCTTTAAAGACCTAGCTGAGGAAGTTTCTGCTGGAAAGGACTGCACTGGTTGTTGGTCTCCAGATGATGTGTGTTATGGCTTGACAGAAAGTTTGTCTGCATTTTGCTCCTGTCCAGAGACTTTGCTTGAGACTAAGATTAAGCACAGGGGAATGATTAATCTTGCAAAAAAATTTTCAAGGCAGTCGAATGTTGAAAGAATGGCATGACTCTTGTTTAGGGCTTTTGGCAGATTTATGTGGATAATCAAGAGCAAGGAGCCCAGAAGGATGATTTAAAATGTGAGTTTGGCCAGAAATGAAGAAACAATAAAGCTATGGAATGCAAACATAGAGAGGAGAGGATCTTCATTGCTAAGAAATAACAAAAGAATGGAAAGGATGGCCTGTGGGCATCAAAGGAGGTAGCAGGTCTCCACCCTTTGCCACTCAGAAGCGAAAAGATGAGGACTTTGCTGTGGAGAGAAAGCTAGAGTACCGTGTTCCATAATGGCAGTGGTGGCCTCAGCATGTTCATGAATGGTGGCCTCAGAGAATTTGTTCCTCAGAATCATGGTCAGAGTGCTCAGCAACCTGGGCACTTGACCCCTACAACCAATAGAGAAGAAAAGCTGGCTACTGCTCCAGCTAGAAGCAGACCTTGGCATCATATGGCACTGGTTTTAGGTGCATGCAGAGTGCAAGAGTTCTGAGGTTAAGAAGGAAGGCTTCCACCTAAATTTCATAAGGCCTGGAAGGCCAGGCAATGTGCCCCTGAGAGGGCCCTGTATAAAGTGGTAAGTGAGAAGCTTTATGTGCAGTGGAAAACCCAGAAGTTTGGAAAATCGAGGAACATGAATCATCTTAGGAAAGCTGCATAGAGGGAGCAAAGCAGGCCTAAGAAAGAAGCCGCGGGAGCTACAACTAGCAGAAGTGTCACAGAGATCGAGTCACATGGGGCACAAAATTTGCCACCAATTGATTCAGGTATTCCACATGGAACTATAGGACTTAATGTTTGCCCTTTGGGATTTTGGACTTGCTTTGGTCCCAATGCTTTTTATTCACCAGTTTCTACCTTTTGGAATGATAAAGTTTATCTTGTGCCATTGAATGTTGTCAGTGTTTAACTTTTCATTTATACAGGGGCTCATAGCTAAGTGTTTGCCTTGGATCTTGGAGGACACTTTGGACTTGGACTTTTTAGCAATGCTAAACTGTTAGGACTTTTGGAACTCTTAGAGATGGACTAAAATGTGTTTTGCATGAAGGGATGTGCATGAGTCTTTTGGGACCAGGGATGGAATGTTATAGTTTGTATCTAGTTTTTTTTTTCCTAAAGCCTCATGCAGGCATGGGGAAGCTTCTAGAGTTTGTGATTAATTCATGATCCAATGCTGTGATTATGTATGTGAGTGCTACACCTGCCCTGGGGCATATAGTCTACATTACAATGTAAGGAGGGGAGAGGAGCTTACAAACATCCACAACTGCTGCCCCTCCTTTGCTCTTTGCTCTTTTCTGCTTCCATGAATGGCTGCTCTCCGCCATGTGCCACTCTGACTTGGAGCCAGCTGAGTATGGACTGAAACCTCCACTATGAGCTAAATAAACCTTTCCTTCCTTCATTTTGGATGTTGAGTATTTCATACCACCAATAAGAGAAGAGTAAGTGAGACAACACTGGACATTCAGCTCAGATTCTAAAGAGTCATGACCTAGCAACAAAATCCATAATTCATTTAGAAAGACCCCATTTTAGAAGACAGGGCTATAGTTTCAGAGTAAGCACAACTGAAAGGTGTCAACCCTAAGAACTAAAATATAATGTGAACTAGATCACAGTGATCTGCAGTCTATCTGCTTCCAGGAGAAAATCTATTCCTTGCTGCAGGCACAAGTTATCATCTGAAGCCTCCATATTGTGCTTTTATCCAATAAAAATTCTCTGTATGTATTTAAAAAGGATAACTGATGGAAAAAAATTCTTAAAAGGTCACAGAAAACATCTGCAGAAGAGTAAGATAATTGAAAAGGTCTGATCAAAATGTTTAAAGGAGAAGAAAAGAGAGAAGTAACAGCTAGATGTAAGAAATTTCACAGACTGTAGGAATATGTAAGTTGAAACATTAGAACACTAGAAGACATTATCTGACATCAGGAATTTAAGTTATGGATTTAATGTAAGAGTAGATAGAACATAACAGGTGATTAACTTGAAAGATGGGACATCCCAAAATATCAGAACTGGAAAGCAGGAAGGTAAAATAAAGACATGGTACCTGTGTCCAATTAAATCATGAAAGGACCAAAAAAA
>NDGN011277541.1:0-15401 GCA_002564285.1 Tympanoctomys barrerae | reverse complement strand
AGACAGAGAGAAAATGCACTACCTGCCAAGATCTCAGCTTATTACCAGTTTATTCACCACAAAGCCAGATGAACAAGATTCTAGCCTTCCTAATATCTTCTCTAGTGAAGGTCTTAGACCCAAGGGAGGGTTGACAGAATGCTACATAGTGTTCTCCCTGTCTCCACGGCTTGAAATTTTAACTGAGGTCCTAAATCTGAGAGCAGTATTTGTAAATTATCCTTGTATTCTCATCACAATGTTATAGCATCTATGCAGCTTGTACTAGAAAGCTGATAGAATTCCAGCTCTCTCATCTAGCATGCTCACTTTCTGGATCTAAAGAGGGCAAGTCAAGACAGAGCTGGGAGTAGTGCTGACAGACTGTTGATAGTGAGCAGCCCAAGGTATCAGGGAGCAGGTGTTTCATCCTCAGAAATTTGGTTTCAGAAAGCAGAAGTCTAAGAAATATAAGGTCTGATATATCACTCCTGGCTGACAGCTTCTGGCTGACTTTGCATAACCTTCAGTAGTAGGTTTCACGACAGGTCCTGCAGACCCTCAGTTATAAAGCTGCAAAGCTGAAAGATTTTTCTTATTTTGGACCAAGTCTCTGGAAGATAAACATGAACTCAGATGTGCTAAGCCCAAAAGAGCTGTGTAAGAGAGAAGACCTGAAGTACTAGGAGTTCAAGAGCATGTAATCATCCAGAATTTGAGGTATTCACTGTATTAGAAAACTGCACCTGGGATAGCCCTAGCTTGAGAAAGGATCAGCAGTTCTTCCACACAAAGCAGTCCACACTATCAAGTTGACCAACCCGCTCTACCCTTGTTGCAAATCTGAAAGAAACAAAAAACCTGAATAGGTGGTCAAAGGGGTTTGGGGGAATCAAGACAAAAGGTGTTGGGAGTGAAGCTGTCTGTACCTCCGGTGCCTAGGACAAAGTCTCTGCTTCTCATGAGTTTGACAGGGTTCCATGGGAAGTGGATGCAGCTCAGGGAGCTAACACATAATGTTACTCAGCCTTCTCTTGAGACAGTAGAGACAACTCCTCTCTTGTTCTCTGTGTAACCACCAAGACTCGATCATCGTTTGACAAAGATTGGATGTTCTTCCTGTTGTGGATCTTACCTTCCCCTTGGGTTCTCTGTAAACACCCTCTTATGCTGATGTATGGATAAATGCACTACAGTTGTGCACAGTCCTTTCTCCTATCAGATGGGCTTTGGGGCATCTCTTGGAAGCATTTCACTAGTCTACAAAAGACATGAGGACATACATGCCTAATCTACAGAGATGAGATGGAGGGATGTCAGTGGACATATTTGATCAGACATAGCTGGTCAGCACTCTATGGTCAATTATGAATCTATACTTGGATGAGGGAAAGGAGAAAAGAAGGAAAGAAATGCATAGACAGATAGATAGATAGATAGATAGATAGATAGATAGATAATAGCTTAGATAACTGTACTGATGAATTCTATTGGTCTTTTGAAAGGAATAGTTAATGCTTAATTTTTTTCTTTTTCTTTTTTAATTTTTGACCAATTTTGAAAGCATATGCCTAGTAATCTAAACAACTATCTTGAAGACAACAGTATACAATATAACAACCATTGTTGAATTCCTATCATCTTGCTTAGTGAAATTCTGTATTATTTCTAGTGTTATTATTTTTGGTTTTTACCATTTTTTATTTTCCTTTTTTAAATTATAAAAAAGAAAATTAAAAAAAATCTATACTAGGCATCTAGTACTCTGAGTAATTATTTTGAAGCTAACAATGCATAGTGCATAAACTGTTACTATTCTCTTATTATTTTGTTGTGAAATTTGGTCTTAAAATTTTGTCTGAAGAATAACATCTTCAGATGTTACTTGATACTACTGGTCCTCTGTCTTTGCCCTCTCTAGTGATGGCTATATTTGTCTTCTGCTGCCTCAAATGTCAATGACAATTATTTTTTTTTAGAAGAAAGTTTATTTAGCTCAATTTGTAGAGGTTTCAATCCATAATCAGCTAGCACAAGGCAGAGGATAATAGCTCACAGTGGTGAAGACAACAGAGAGAGTGAGAGAGAGAGAAATCATTTCTCTCTCTTTTTTGATATTACATCTGCATTTTGTACTATGAATAACCAGTACGAAGACAACAATATGCAATGTATTAATTATTGAAACTATCCTATCAATCAATTTCGAGACTTGTCTCATTGCTATTTGTTTCCCAATAAAATTAATAAGAAGCATTTATTTGAAAAAAAAATGCCAATTGTTCACTTCAGCCCTCCACAGAGAATTTTCCCCAGTGATGTTGTCTAACCTTTCCCTCCTAAGAAAAGCAGAAAGTTGACCTGTGCAGCCATGTTAAAGTGAGCCTCACTTAATTGTTTTCCCAGACTTCTGCATTCATCTGTATTTCTTCTGAGAGAATTTATCAAATAAATCACTTGATTATTACTATATCAGTATCAATATAATACAGCTGAGAACACTTGTCTGAAGCTACTTCTAGGGAACCCAACCTACGATAGAATTTAATTTTGGACATGCTGCTTCTGACGTGATGACGAGGCATTCATGTGGTGATGTGGAGACAGACTGATACATGACTCAGCCTCAGCCTTGGTATTTGGGCACCAGGAGAGTATGAATGGAGTTCACAGCCAGAGCAAAGGTTAGCATCTCTAAGAAGAGTTGTAATCAGACAAGAGTGTTTAGGAAAGAGCCCTGTGGTCCCTGTCATGTTGAAGTTGTCAAGATTTATATCTAGCTGTTCCATTAAAGCCTCATGTGCTCATACGGGGGCTTTTGGAGGTGACTGGATCATGGGGTGTGAATAGTGCACTGTTGAGAGCAAGATGTGGTTTGGGTGGTGAAGCCTGGATGAAGCAGGTGGGTCCCTGAGAGTGTGGCCTGGAAACACCTATCTCCCTCCTTAGTCCTTTGGTTGCCCTCTGCTTTCTGTTGCCATGCATGGACTCCTTCTGCATAGCCATGACCCTCTGCCATGCCACCCCTCATTGGACCCAGCCTCCTAAGGATTGAAACCACTAGAAACTGTGAGCTGAAATAAACCTTTTCCTTCTTATTGTCAGTCCTAGGTGTTGGGTAATGAGGAAGTAACTATGATAGAAAGCGTTAGAATCTGAAGAAATACTGTCCTTCTGTCTGGGTTTTGAGATTATCATAGGGCTCTACTAAATGAAACTTTATAAAGTATTAGATTCCCTGGTGACCACTGATTGTCTCAATATACAACATAGAGAAAGTTCAAGAAATGTGGTTTTTTGCTAAAGAATCTTTTAATCATTGATACCTGCAAAGGGATGCATTTAGAGTCTTTGTAATTCTAGGTAAGGTTATTTCATGTTAACTGCACAATTAACTCATCATCAATGAAGCTTTTTTCATTTGAATTAAGTGTCTAGTCCCTATAAAATGAGAATTTTCCTCATTTGTTGAAGTCTTACAATTACTTTCTTGGTTGAATTAGTAGAGCACTAAACTTTTATTTCCAGAAAAAAAATGAGTTCAAGTAGAGGCCATCCATGCAAATGAATCGAGTGATCTCAAACTAGCATTTAAGAATGTCAGGAAGTCCTGTCATATTGCTATCTTTATTTTTTCAAAGCAAATGGATGATTAAAAAAATGGACATTGTATATTTATTTAGGTAGATATTTCTGAAATGGAAAGTGCTTTTGTTTAAATCTACAGCACCCAGCAAGTAACTTATCAGAGAGTGAAGTTCATGGAAGACCAGAGAATCTCAAGGCAAAGAAGCTATAAGCCAGAGGTATAAGATTAATACCAGAGATCCTCCAAGTTAGAGCTACTGCAAGCATCAAATCTGTACATTTTTGGAGTTCATATTGGGTAAAAAAGAAATGATTCCTAATGGAGCTCAGAGCTCTCAATTCTCATTTTTTCTTCCCTGAAATTCTTTGAGTGAGATGGCATTTTCTCTTAATAATGGTGCACATTATCAAAGAAGGCCTTTGTTTGAAAAGACAGGGCCAGTAAATGGTAGGCTTAAATCCTAATTTATTTCACTCTGACTTTGAGAAGTTCATGCTTTTCCCAACACCAAGATAGATAATGAAGACTCAGTTTAGTAGCCTTAGATGTTTCAAGTGTCTTCAGTGTTGCAGGAAAGACCTCCAGAAGAAGTGGAGAAGTTATGGCTGCAAACATAGGCAGGCATTTGCCTTCCCGGTGGGGCCTCACTCACATACCCGCACTAGTATTTTTCTCTGTAATGTTCAAATGACATTTTGTTTTGTGTTTGTTCAGATTTATATTTTTGCAAAGAATTTACATAAGAGAATTGTTAGCAACTGGAAATATAAACAGTTGCAGTTTCAAAGGTAAGGCATAAAAACCTAAACTAATGGGTTATTTAGGCTGTGTCACATCCAGAGCTGAATGGTGCTAGAGGACATTTAACCTTTTTCTGTATGTTTGTGTCCACAATTCATATAAGGATTATGGCACCCTGGTGAATCAGGGAATGGAATTCTGATCACCAGCGATTAATACTTACCAACATAATGGATTGTCTGAGAATAGGAATTGCATTTGAAGATCAGAGTGCAGGAAAGCAATTTTGTTCTCATCCAGAATGAGGAGACTCAACATTTGAATGAGACTCAGCACTAAGGTTTAAATTGTTAGAGGCTAATGATGAATCTGGGAAAGTGCACCAGTCGATTCTAGAACCTGATCATTAATATCAGTCCTGGTAAGCATCCTGTGGATTGCAGCAGGTGGGTGCTTGGGTAATTATCACTGTGGACTTAAGTTATGAAAAAACAGATGCTGCATCGTTCCTTTGCTTATTTTTTAAAGTAAGTTTATTGTTCCACTATAAATGTCAATAATGAGGACTCCTGAAATGAAGTAAAGGAGGATAAATGATTAACATTTCCTAATACTGGAACATTCACAAATATTAAGAGCAGTAGCAATTTTCCAAAGGAAATAATCATGCAAACCAGTACTTAGAAAATCCAGTTGCTAATCCCTTGGGAATAAATCAATTAAAATAAATTTCAAGTCTGCTTCTCTCTTTCATTAGTAATTCTTTAAAATGTGCAAGACTGAATTATTGAGCTAGCCAGTCCATTGCCATTTCCTCGCTCCTGTTTGAGGATTCAAAGGAATATTTAGACCAGAGGTATTCTTAGAAAATTGGACTCCCTAAAGACTAGCAGAGAAGTAGTTCTGATCAAACCAGCTTTGGATGTTAATGATAAGGCAAATACAACTGTATTTAGAAAGTGGAATGTTTTATAAAACTCTTACTATAAAGGTCCACTAAAATCCCCTTCACCCAATCATCAATCACAAAGTTGTCCAAAGCTGGCCTAAATTTATCACCTTCTGTATTCAATAGTAACTTCCTATTGCTACCATCAGGCAATCTCTGTCACCTATGATGAATCCATCAAGGTCCTAGTTTGACCAAAAGTCTTTGTTCCACCCTCCTATGTGTCTGAGAAAAATTATCTTGTAAAAGTGAATTCATGTGTTCTCAAAGTGTGCTAACTATAGTGGGCTGACTATTGGTCCCCAAATACATGCCCATATCTTAACATTCAGAAGACATGACTATGACTCCTTTTAGAAGAAAAGCTCTTGAAGATGTAATTAACTTAAGATTTTCAAATTAACATCATACCAGATCTTCTGCGTACATCTCAAATCTAATGGCAATCATCTTTGTCACAAGCAAAATGGAAGACAAGGGAAGAAAGCCCTGTGAAAACCAGAGGCAAGAGTCAGAGTTCTGGAGCTTCACATTGGCACAGTATGTAATCACCAGAAACTGTAAGAGGAAACAGATTCTCTGCAGAAATGGAGAGAGAGAGAGAGAGAGAGAGAGAGAGAGAGAGAGTCTGTGAACGTCTTGATTTCAAGCTTTGACCTCCAGAAGTGTGAGGGAATTAGGTTTCACGTGGGGGCCACTAAATGGTGAGTAATATGCCACAGTGCTTATAGGAAACAAATACAACTTATAGTATTTAAACTGTTTACTGTAAACTACTGTACAAGGAACAGCTCATGATAGAACACAATGTGAAAGAGGTTATTGAATACCATCTTTTCAGCAGAGGCCCAGAGCTAGACTTCAACCTTAGAGAGCCAGAAAAGATAGGTAGGCAAGACTATTCCCATTTCACAGCCAATGACACTGAAGAGCACATAAGTAAGAATGTGGGGACTTGTGTACAAGACTGCCTAGCCTTAAGACTTATCCTCTTTCTAATATACCATTCAGCTTCCCCACATTAGATTCATTTACTTTATACTATTTCAAAATTTCTTTTTTTTCTTTTTCTGATGGTACCAGGGATCGAACTCAGGACCTTGCACCTGCCAGGCAAGCACTTATTCCACTGAGCTGTCTCCCTGGCCCTTGTTTAAAATTTTCAAAAAGTGGTGGTGTACCTGGAAATAGCCTAACACCAATACTAGCTGTCAGAGATGTTTATTAAAAAAAAACCACTATGACCTTCATCTTTCTGTTTCAATATATTCTTTCCTAGAAATGTATATCCTGCTTTGCCCAATAGGGTCAGAAAGATTATTAGAAAACCAAAAATGATTCATCAGGCTTACAGGCAATTATCAAAAATATATTTGTTGAAGGAAAACTATGATTGTCATCTCTTAGATTAACTGTGGCAAAGTCACAGTGAAAATTTTGTTACATCTGGGAGAGGAGTCTAAAAGTTTCCGTATTTATCACGGTCAGAAGAAAGTCACTCAGTGCATGAGGAATTATGCTCCCCGAGAACTTCTTGAAATGATACCTTTAGGAAAATAAAATCACGTTGTAACCACTCTGAAAAAATCTTTTCTAAATTGCTAATGCACTCCTGTTTCTTTCTTCAAACAAAGTGAACAAACTGCTGAGATTGTGAACATTTGTTACTGTCACAGGGAAGGTAAACTATTTTCATAAATATGCAAATATCTCCTGCTGGGCTTCTGTAATACTTCCAGCAGCTCTGCTGCAAGATGCATTTCTATTTCAAATCTGATGATATTAAGGAAGAGGAGAAAGCACAAAGCGAGCATGCAGCTGGGAAGTGTCTCTGCCCAGGAAAGCTAGCAGTGAGGGCAGGGAGAGGCAAGCAGGCCTGGGACAGTGAACCTGCTCAGTGTGATCTTCCTGAAGGCCTGCTCAGTCTGATATTACTGCTGGCAAGTCACAAGCTCTTATCATGGAAAAGGGGCTTGTGAGCACCTATGATATGACAGAAACTCCATCTGGCTTCATAGTCACACAGATACGGTCTCCACTCTCACCATCTAGTGCAGAAATATAGTCCCTGGGGAGCAAAAATGAGTGTAAAAATGTACTGTCCATTATTATAAGAGCAGTATTGTTATCAAATATTAAAATACTCTGGCAGGGCCGGCCAAATAGCTCAGTGGATTAAAGTGTCTGCTTAGGCAGAAGCAGCAGCCAAGGTTAGATCCCTGGCCAGCCATGCAGGCCCTGCCCCTGGAACATGCTGAGACAGTGATTGAGGCCAGGTGTGGTGGCATACGCCTGCAACCCCAGCTCTTGGGAGGCTAAAAACAGGCAGATCACTTTGAGTCCAATCTACATAGTGAGATCCTGTAGACCCTATAGACCCCGTACTAAAAAAATATAAATAAATAAATAAATAAATAAATAAATAAATAAAATACTCTGGCAATTTTTATAACCAGATCATGTACAAAAGTCAATGAAAACAAGAAAGTCAGCAAAGGCATAGAGATGGAAATAATTTCATAAAGGAAGTGATACTGAACATATTATCAAATACAAATAAGGACTTCTGCAAATGGGCCGAGATGAATGTTCTTAGGCCATTTCAAAGACAATGACTAGCCATTGCAAAGACGTGGAATTCAGTTACCAGTGTTCCTAGGAAGGCTGTAGTGTTTCTTTACTTCCAAGTACTTACTGGCCAGATGATCCCCCTTCTACTAAACGCCATCCTGTGCATGAAAACCTTCCTTGCATTAGAACTCCAAGCCTCTGACTATACACCTGGATGTAATAATCCCATTCTCTGCTTCTGTACAGAAGACCAAGTCTCCCAGGGGCAGACAGGATGGGCGTGCAGCCAGTAAGGTCCAAACATCATAAAATACTACCAATTTAAAACATTTGTAAGTTAACCCTACCTGAATCAAAAGGTTTGGTGAGTATACATTATGAAAGGAGTATCAATAGCTTTGTATCCCATTTCCAGACAACAAATATTTATCTTGAGCCCACTCACCGAAGAGCCTTTGCCTCCTCATTTACTACCCCTGAATTTGCTTATCTTTATGTGTGGCCAGCTCAGCCCACCCTGGGGTTGGGGCTGCTAGGACATGTGATGCCAGGGATTAAACTGTGGTCCCTGTGCTTGTCTAAGTTTGCCTAAGCAGCAGCTTTAAGACATTGGGCTATCTCTCTTGCCCCTGAAGTTGCATATGAGAAAGAATGGGATAGGACCTGAGATCTCCCAAGGGAGATCTGTATTGCAGTATCTTGTCCAATCTCATTTTCCATTTGTAAAGTCTGTGAGTATTTAAAAGGTCTTTTTCATGCAAAAATTACTAAATAATTCCCTCTAAAACAGAGCTTCATGGATTATAGAAAAACTGAATGTATATATAGGGAAAGCATATAAATGCAACAAGGAATGAAATGGGTACCCAATGGTGCCTCTTCTCAAAAACCTTCTTAAAATTGTTTCCCCTAGGGATCTTGTTTGTATTATTTCTCAGGTGTTGCCTTGGGCCTTCAGAAGCATGCAGATCTCTAGGCTTCTTGCCTACATCACTATTTTTTAAAATATATTTATATCGAGCTCATAGGCAATATTTCACTTGGGGGTTGGAGAGATAGCTGGGCAATGTAAGTAAATGCCTGGCAAGTGCAAAGACCCAAGTTCAATCCCCATAACATATGTTGAAACTGGACGTGGTGGTGCATGCCTGTAATCCCAGCTCTGGGAAGGCTGACACAGGAGGATTACTATGCATCTGAACTATGTAGTGAGACCCTATATCGAATAATAATTTAAAAAATTCATTTGAAAAAAATGTTTCCACCATTTCAAACAGTTGAAAATCATTCACTTAATGCATAGATTTTGACAGATCACCAGGCATCAGAGTCACCCAAAAGACCTAGAGATATCTAGCCCTACCCCCAGATACAGTAGGTGTAGGATAAGGCTCAGCAATGTACACATCAAACAAGTTTTAAACGATACTGATGGTACAGGTTTACTGGGCATGCTTGGAACATCAAAACTCTGGATGGTTATAGTAAAGAGACAGCACTGGCACTGGAAGAATGGCCTCAATTCTAGCTCTTCTGGTGTCACCATAGTGATTAAAAACATTAAGAAAAGATCTCTCGCTGGCCTTCAAATTCTATGACTTATAAAATTTGAAAGGGTTAAGAGGAGTACTTTTTCAGATGTTTGCAATAGACAACTGATTCTGATTGCCTTTAACATAAAACGGCATTTGTTTGAGAATGAGAGAAATCTACAGATAGGAATTACCTTCATGTATGGCTGGTCCTAGTCAGCAAACAGTGCCATCAGGATTCCAAGCCTTTCTCCTCTCGTTTAGTTTTCATTCTCAGGCAGGCTCATTCCTTAAGATTCCAACCCAAGAAATGTGATATATATGTTCTATCTGGCATTGTAAGATATGTTAAAGATATCTCTCTCTTAATATTTCCAGCCCAAAGAACTAAGGTTGGTGCTCACTTCCTGGAGGAGGTCTTGTGAACTCTGTTGTCCAGGCCAGGAGCATATCAAACACATGTAACTATAAGTTAGAGGAAATGAAGTTCAGGCTACCAGAACTTGGAGCTAGGTGATTTCACAAAGCTACAGAAAGGGAAGTAGAGAAGACTATAACTCAGAATGGGTCATATTAAAGTTTCCAGATATCCTTTTAACCCACTATTCAGCAGCCAAGATTTTGCAAAACTTTCTTTAAAGGAATTTATGCTTGGAACACTGCTGGAAGTTTAGTTTTGTTTTTTTTTTTCTCTTTTGAAACACAAAATGACGGTGGGCATTTTGTATACGTTTCTTCCTTGGAAAACATGACTCCCTGGATGAGATTAGGGCAAACATTGTTGAAGGAACCCAGGTTTGGAGTCTAGCAGATCTGAGTTTGAATCCCAGCAAAGCCACTGATTATTTGTATGACCTCAAGGGCACAAGGACCCGCGTTGTTCTTCAGTTTCCATAGCCTAGGGATACCCACATTTCTGACCAATGATGGTGATGAGGGTCATTCAATTAGGTGATGCCTGTGAAGCACCCAGCCCAGTATGCTGACTCAATAGACAGAAATTATTTTTTAATTATTAGCACAGTCAGTGGAATTCATTGGTCAAAATAAGTCAATGCCACCAACAAGCTGGGGGGTGATTTCAGTTTATGGACATACTGTAGACCCGGGAGCCAACTTGAGCCAAGTCATAAATTCCACAGATTCGGGTTGGTTTCTTTCTCCAAGCAAGTCACCACCAAGTCACAGTGAGTCTCAAAACCCTTTTAGTAAAGAACCTTGTGCATTATTTCTTTTCTTCTTGAGTTTGAAGAATAAGGTGGAAAGTAGCCTGAGTGAGATGAACATAAAAAACAGAGGGAAAACAAAGAGAACCTGGAATCAGTAGGCAACTTCATTTTCTTTAATTAGCATATTTAAGTGAAGCTTAGAAGCTGCTCCTTCCCTGAAACATTGCATTTTATTAAAAGCTGTTTAGAGCTCATAACCATTCTGCTGATTTTCTCAAAACACGTTCTCCTTATAGGCCAGTGCTAAACTGTGCATATGAAATGAGCTCAGCTTAATGTTGTGTTAAAAGAATTTGGTCTCCAGAGCTGTCTTTCTTCTTAATAATATGTAATCATACTCCATCTATTTAGTTTCTTTTAACTTGCCCCATGCAGGCAATGAATCCAGTTTAATTAAATGTGCCTTTAAATAGCCGAACAGCACTCATTTGCACCTAGCAAGCCTCCCTTTCATCCTATTAAGACCCCCTCAAGATATAAAAACCCAATAAAGAGGCTGTAAGATGTGTGTCTGATAATACAAAGGAAGTCTGACATTTGCTCTGTAATTTAGTCAACCTGCATTAGCTTTTGGGCACAGTGTCACAGCTGAATGGAGCTGACGCTGGGGCTCTGGGGTTCTTGATCAATCCTCATAAATGCATTTGGAGAGGAGACTCCAGCTTGGCACATGCAGCGCCAGAAGTGAGGTCCACGGAAGCACTGGACAGCTGCCCAGGAGAGCTCACAGGGGTGCTCTTAAGAAGGAATGGCTTATGCTACTGTTTATATGGATAGGGACCCAGAGAAAGGGAGCCTGTGTTTTCCCTGTTACAAGATTTGGTACAAAGGCAAAGAAACTCATCATGAGGAGAGGGCTAGGTGACACTGCTAGATTTGTTGTAGTAATCATTCTAATCCTTGATATTTTGGTTCAGGAGTGAACTCTACTCTCCTTAGTCCCTCCTGGGACTAGCCCCTACTCCAATTTCTCCAGTGACTGCCATGTGCTAGCCCTTGGTACAGATCTTCAAAGACAGCCCCTGATCTTGAGGCTCATATTCTAGCTGGGGGAAATAATAAATAAATAATATCAAGCACACAGAACAAAAATGATGTCAAGTGGTGAGAGAAAATAAGTCCACTTAAGGAGAATGGGAGTAATGGGCTGTGGAGTTGCGGGATAGGGTAGACACAGTGTCTTGTTATTTTATAGGATTAGATTTGATATACTCATTCTGGTTGTATTTTCTGGATGAAGCTGTGTTGGTAGCGTCCATATTCATATTCATGTCTGGGAAACTGGATTTAATTTGTCACTTTTTTAGTGAACTTATCTGATTGGGCAGATTAGGAAAAGCTATTTCTTTATTCATGTCTTTCCTCAAGAGGATGCAAAAGAGGCATTTGATCATTTCTTCTCCAAAAGACAGGTAAGAGTCATAATGTACTGTTTGTTCTCCTGAGATCTAGTATGTGTACTTTGCCCACTAAGCTCATAACACTGGTGACTGAGCATTTTAGTATTTTTCTCTCAGCAGAAATTCTTGTATATAGAGAAATCAAGCTTTAAAAATGCAATATAATTTTTAAAATGTATACTTTGATACTTTTTCAAAAAAAAAAAAACCCGGTATACGCAACATCCTAATGAATCTATGTAGTGGAAAACATTGGTGAACTTGAGCATGTTTATGCATTTAACAAATATAAATTTAGTTCCAGGGTTGATGTCCTTAGAAATAAATTTGCTCATTTCAAATATAAGGATATTAATATTCATTCTGCATGACAGATGTGAAAGTGATATGATAAAATAGTCTAAATAGATACTACAAGGCACAAAATAGGTATTCAAAATATAAGAGCTCTTCATGGGCACAGATGTTGTAGGCAAGCAAATGAAAAGGAAAAATATCAGATTCCATGCAAAAGAAATAAAGAGAGGCCAGATCCCGGTAGGCTGTGCAACCTACTTGTGATGAAGATCACTTGAAATGTTTAAGCCAATGAATGACATAGTTATGTAATCACACTAAAGACTAGAAAATACAACAAAGTAGACAAAAGTCGATGCAGATGACTATTCAGGCAACTGCTGCAGTGGCCTAAGGAGGGTACGCTGGTGGCCAAGGTGTGACAATGGAGATGAGAAGGCAGTGGAGCCCAGGTGTGCTTTGACGATTAAATGGGTAAAGTTTCGGATGACTTGGATGAAGGAAGTAAAGGAAAGAAGAGAGATTCCCAGTTTCTCTGGTAAAGCAATGAACCAATTTCCTGAGGGAAGCATCACTCACAGATAAGTGTATATTGCATTTAATTTGCACATATCACAATGTGAACCTCGATGAAAATAGGTCCAAGCTCATGAGCAAACGCTGAGTGACAGGTGCTGTGAGTTCAGGAGAAGGTACTATGCAAAGTGACAAAAGAAGAACAGATCGCCCAGAAAGAAAGTGATCTATGAGAAATCAAGGGGCTTGGGAAAGGGTTTTGAAATGTACCAAGGTAGTAAGACAGGAGACAGGCCAGTGACACAGTCAGAATTCACAGATACTAGGAGAGATTATTCCATAAGGCAATTACTGAATCTATTTTGTCAAAAACCAGCTCAGAGGTAGTTATTTGGTCCAGCTATTTCACTTTTAGGTGTTTTCCTGAAAGAGTTAAATATATCACATTACTGAGATACCTGCACACCCATATTTGCAGCAATGAAATTCCTAGTTGCTAAATCTTAGAATAGCTTATATACCCATCAACAGATGAATGGAGAGAGTGTGGCATATATTCAAAATATAGTGCTGCTCCATCATAAAAGGGGATAAACATGGATCATTTGTAAGAAGACAGAGGCAGGCATCTTGGGACTACAATATCAAGTGAGATAAATCAAACCCAAGAGAATAAATATTACATGATTTCTCTTTCATGAGAAACATAAAAACATAAGTAAAGACCAAATAAAAAGATAGATAATAGGAAATAAGGGGAAGCAGGGCAAGAGATGGAGGAGGGGAGTGGATGGGAGGAGGTTTAAAATGAATCAAGGTGTGTTGTATATGCCAACTGTCCCCAAGAATTATTTACCATAAACATGTACTGTTAAAATATAAAAATTCAAAACAAGACAGGTCATTGGAGACACTGATACAAATAAATTTAGAAGGCAAACAAGTTTGGAATGAATATGATAAGAAAACAATAGCCACGGGAAGACACTCTTTAGGAGACAGTACTTTAGACCTGTTGCACACTAGGTGCTATTCTAGAAGCTGGATCTGGGTGGCAAACTTAATGCCTTAAATTATTTCTGTTTAAAGGAGAGACAGACAGTATAAATAAATAAGCAATATAATAGGTAGAAAAAGTAAGCAGCATTAAGGGAGATAGGGATTACCAAATAAGAGGCTGTTTTATAAGAAAGTGGAATTGGCTGGGGAAATCCTCTCTCATAAGGTTATGTCGCAGAGCACACTTACAGAAGAAGAGAGAGGAGAAAGGAGAGAGAGAGAGAGAGAGAGAGGGAGAGAAAGATGAGAAAAGAAGGCTGATGACATTCGTCCTTTAAAAGCTTTTCTGCTAAGATGCAGAACATTGTAGAAAAGATCTCAACAAAGGTACTGCAGAGAAGGAGGGAGGGCGCAGAGGGAACAATCACAGGCTAGTGTAGTAGTTTTCCAGGTAGGGATGATAGCAGTTTGGATCAGGTAGTAGTATTTGACATGGTGACAAAAGGTTAATTTCTGGAAATCTTTAAAAGCTGAAGTTGATGTCATTAGCTAGTAAATGTGCCAATCATGGGCATATAATTCAGAAAGCTGACCCATTCTGGAGTGAGACATGGAACTAGATGGTTGATTCAAGAACGTGTGTGACTGTAAATTAGAAGTCTATAGGGTTACTATAACAAAAGACAAGAGCAAAGACTGTGTGGCCTCAACAACAGATTTTTTTTTGCCTTCATTTATCTGGAGTCATCAGGTCCACCCTTCAGCAAAGGGCTGAAGGGTGGTTCACCTGAGCGATTCTTGTTAGTACACGTCCACACTTCTGTTCCTACACATAGGGTCATCCTTCCCTGCATGCATAGTCCTGGCCGTTACAGTCCATCTTCTCTTCATATTAGGATGCCAGTCAGACTGCATTAGAGCACACCTCATTTTAGCTTAATTATCTTTGTAGATGCTCTGTCTCCAAATAGTCACATTCTGAGATTCTAGGGGTTGTGGTTTTGAGGAATTTAGAGGGGAGCTATAGGGTACATATTATAGTTATAGCTACAGCAGTGGGAAACTGTGACTGACATGATAAGGAAGCTACTATCTCTATTTAGGGTGAGATATTTCCTAAGATCCCCACTATTGCAGTCAAGAAAGAGAGTGCCTCACTCCAGGCCTTTAGATTGTTCTTGGTTTAAAAGAAGTCATAGCCTGAGGAGAGGGATTTTTAGAGATATATGCAGGATTGGTATAGAAACCATGTTTTTTTGTTCTGTTTTGTTTCTACAAAAGTTCTAGAAGTTGAGTTCTGTAGATTGTGACCTTTTCATCTTTACTGAACATAATTTTATTTTTTATTATTTATTTATTGAATGTTTGATTTACTTTTAATGTGTTTAGTATGGAGTTTACAGGGTCTCACAACACAGATCGGACTCATAGTGGTCCTCCTGTTTTCAGCCTCCCAAGCAGTGGGATTACAGGCATGCTCCACCATGCCCAGTCTCAATCTCCCACCCTGGGGGTGGGGCTAGCAAGACAAGCCAGGGATTGAACCCTGGTCCCTGCATCTGCCTAAGCAGGCACTTTAATCTGCTGAGCTATCTGGCT
>NDGN011277514.1:0-14857 GCA_002564285.1 Tympanoctomys barrerae | reverse complement strand
ATAAGCACTTGCCTGGCAAGCGCAAGGGCCTGAGTTCAATCCCCGGTTCCGCAAAAAAAAAAAGCTGGGAAGGCGCCAGGGCAGGAGGATGGAGAGAGGATGCTTTCAAAAGTACAATGGAAGAGTTGGAGAGGAGCAATAATCCTATCACTCTATAACACAGGAGGGCAACTGGGGTTGACAACAATCAAATGCATGTTTCAAAATAGCTAGTAGGAAGGACTGTGAATATATTCCATGCAAGGAAATGATAAATGGTCTAGGTAGCAAATATGCCAGCTACCTCGATCTGTGCATCACAGCAAAATGCTCCATTTATGCCATAAATGTGTACAATTATGTCGATTAACATATTTTTAGAAAAAGAAATTTAAAGAAAAGGGCAGTAACATCCGCTCTAGGCAATTCGTGCCATGTGGGAGTAGAATCAAGTTCTTTAAGGGAAGCCAGAAATAAAGACGATGATGTGAAGTTCCCTGATTTTTAAATGTTGAAGACCAACATTTTACCTCTCACGCAGCTGCGGGAGTGCTGCCAGCATCCCACACTTCTACTTACTCTCCCCCTCGGTGTGTAGAGGAGCACCCTGCTCTACGCCACCTTGCCCAGCTGCGCCCTGGGTCACGCAGAGCTCAGGGAAGCTGCTGGCCACATTGCCTGCTTCTGAGGCCCCACTGAGCCGTGAATATCCAGTGTGTGGGAGAGACCAGGTGCTGCCTGGCTGTGGGAGGCAGCTTTTGAGGCAGATGTCAGCATTTCACAAACATTTTGCCTTCCCTCGACCAGCTTATTTCCTCAGCAGTTCAAACCTGCTCCAGAGAGCGAGCCTTGCAGAAAGCTGACTTCAAAGCCAGTTGGCCATTTTCCAGAGAACAAGCAAGACTGCATCTCACTCATCCCAGGGAGACTGCCGATGCTGTGCTATATCTTCCTTCTTCATCACCCAGCACAGTGATGCACAGTGATGGAGATCCCGAGGCATCCGTGCTCCCGCCCACAGCCTGCAGTCCTCCCCGCTGCTGCAGCTCCCGCTGGCGCTTTGGTGTTTTCCTGTGCACTTAGCACACACTGATGGCCTCCTTTGTGTAGGGAGGCTGGGAGGGGCAGAGGCAGGACCTACCCTCATGGAGCTCCAGAAATCAAACTAAATAATCACAGACATAATGTTTAAGCACAAACTTTGCTGAGTGTTAGGAAAGCAAGGAATCATGTTTCAAGAGCCACAGAACAGAGTATCTGACCTAGTCTGGGAGAGGCAGGGGCTTGTCAGGGAAGCATGCTATTGCTGAGTCCCAGGGAGGAACTTTAAACAGGAAGCACCATGATCTGATCTGACTGTTCTGCAAAAGCAGATGGGGTGATGGGTATACTCTATGGGTTTAAGGAACATGTAGGAAGCTTAGACAGCGGTCCAAGAGGAGGTGGCAGCTTCTAGGAAGAAGGTAGTGCAGCAAGGATGGGTGGAGAAGTGGGCAGCTTGGGGCTATATTTAGGGGGAGCTGGTGGCAGTGTGGATGCATGAGTGGGTAGGTGCCAGGGTGCTGCTTGGATGTGTGGCTTATACCCCTTTTTGGCTGGCTGTGGCTGTGCTTCGTGGGAATCCTGCATGGGAGGCAGCTGTGGCAGGAACTCGGTGGAGGGCTGGGGTGCATCTGAGCAGCATAGCTTAGCAATTGCATTTCCCACATGCCCTTTCATGAGTAGCTTGCTTTATCTGGAAGGCCATACTTGTCTGCTTATTAGCCAAATGCATTAATGAGCCAAAGTCCAGGAAGTCTGGCCATAGCTCTGGGAGTAGTCCACATCCCACTTTGGATGTAGCCTGGATCACACTGGACCTGAAGGAGCATCTCAACTGAGGAGGGAAGAGGTGGTAAAGCTTACAATCAGCTGAGGGTAACTTGGCATTTGGGAGCAGAAGGACAGGAAGTGGGGTGTGTGGGGGGATGTGAGCATATGTCTGAGTGTGTGTGTGTGTGTGTGTGTGTGTGTGTGACTGAGTGGATGAGAGTGGACTGGAGTCTGAGCATGTGTGTCAGAGCCTGTTGACTGAGAGAGCATAAGAGTAAGAGAGGTAAGAACAGGAGAGTGAGACTGTGTGGAAAAACGTGTGTGTGTGTGTGTGTGTGTGAAAGACAGTGTGCGTGGCATGTTTGCTGGAGAGAGGAGGTGAGAGTAGAGAGGCAAAGCAGGGGCGGGCCTGGGCTGCAGGTGCCTTGACGAGGAGGTGGCCCAGGTGGTTTGCTCTGAAAGCAGGGCTGGCTGGCTTTGAATAGTTTCTCTCACCTAAGGAGTCCTGTGACCCTGGGTATACAGTGCCCCCTCTCTGAGACTAAAGTCACCCATAATGAGGTTATGTCAGAATCTGTCCCCTGGGGCTGGTGTGAGGAGCAAGATGGCTTTTAAAATTCTTAGCCAGGGCCTGACACAAAGAAGCACTCAAACTTCAGGCCTGCCTGCCCCCATCTCCCCAGTGCCCCTGGGGTGCTGCACAGAGAGCCACGCCCCTGTGCACACCTGGTAGCACTCACCATACGCTTCCTAGTGTGCTTACAGAGTTAAAATCCCCTCCATAAATTCTAAAAGGACTGGAGTGTGGTCTCTCTGCTGACCAGTGTCTCTCTGACACCCAGGATGAACTGGCACACAGTGGGTGCACAACAAGCATTTTTCAAATCAATGAATACATACAGAAGAGTGATCTCCCTTGCTTGCCCTTTCTACTCTCCTCTCTCCTTGTTTCCTCTTTCTCTGGCCCTGTCCTACCTTTACGTGCATAGGGGAAGGGCTGATGATGCTGGGCCTGGAGCTGGACTCTTAGTGCTTTGTGGGCGGGACAAAACTGGTCACCAGAACCTAGAAGAAAAGTAAGATGAGACCCCCTGGGACTGCATGGTCTGTTTAATGTCTGCCAAATCACTGGTGCTTCTTTATTTAACTGACGGCTTTTATCGCTTTTCACATTTCTAAGCACAGTTGAAAAATGGCATTTGCCTTCTTTATTTCAATCCCCAGGCTCATTAACTTGTGTTAGTTTTAAGATTTCCTTCCTTATTTTAAGGCTCTTATATGAAGGGTGCTCATTTATATTCTGCCACCATGGGAGAGTTTTCTGATTTGTTAATCGTAATGAAATTGAAAGTTCCACGGTTGTAGGAGATCATTTTGCCCAACAAACCCTTAAAACTGTCAAAGAATTCATTCCTTCTGTGTATCTCACTCGACAGACAAGTGGAAAACTCGGCTGCCTCTGTGAGAGCCCTAAACATCTCACTACTGTCTGAAAGATGTGACATTCAGTCTCTGGGCTAAAGCTGTTTTCCTCCCATTATGTCCAGGAGCTGAGGCTTGAGATGTTAATATGGAAAACATGGAACAGCAAGCACTTCAGTGCCTTCCCTTTCTTCTTGAGGAAATTGCTCTCTTGTGGAAGAAAAACGCAGGTCCACCCACAGTGGATCATATAATAAAAATCTATTTGCGAGAGAGGAAAGCTCATTTCCCCACTGAGAAGATGCATGTGTTTGAGGGAGACAAGGCAGGAGAAAGGTGGGGGACAAGGGAAGGATTAAGCCGTGAGGACAAGCACGGTGCTTAGAAATGAGGACAATAAAAAAAACATGAGCCCACCTGACCCTCGGATGAAACCTGGAGCAATCACTGTCCATTCCTGAGCTGAGAAGCCAGCGCAATTATTCTGCAGATCATTAGGATCCTGGAGGAAAGGGTTTCCTGGTTTTGCCTGTGATTTCCATTTTCTCATTACTGACAGAAGCTGCATTTATGGATCTTTCCTTTTCACACAGGAGCTTCTTGGGCTGGTTTTTTAAAAATTAGCCCTCCCAAAAGGCGTCATGTCAAAAGCTTAGATGGGCTCATCGCACTTCCGTGAGAACTGCCCTCCCTCCCCCTCCCCCGACTTTTTTCTTTCCATTTTCTTTTTCTGTCCTGGAGAGGGGTTTCATGGCTGTGGGTAGGCAATTAGATTTCAAAGCCGAGAGCTCCGCTGCACTTTGCCAGGAACTGCTGGAGCGAGCAGGAGAGCCCATGGGCTTGGAATGCCTGGCACGGAAGCTTGTCTCCCAGTGCGGCCGCTCCCAGGATGGCCTAGAGGAGCATGTTTGCCTTTGTTCTGAAAGGGAAATCTAATTTCACCCCCTTAGCACTAGCTGTATGGTAATTTCAGAGCTCGGCAATACTGTCTTTCTATAGCCTGGGAGATTGCCTGGCTTGCGAAATGTCACGAGCAGGCATGGTCTGGGAGCCGGTCAGAGCTCAGCAAGCAGGCCACTCAGGCCTGTGGCTCAGCCTCTATTTCTGGCCCCTGCTCCTTGGAGCACTGCTGCCTTTCTAAAGAATGAAGGACTCTGTGCTCACTACAGCCTTCTCACTTGCTGCTGGCTGAGTCACAGGGCTCAGGGCTGACATCTGATTTCTGAAGCCACAGGGAACAGAATATCAACATTTGTCAGGTGCCATGGATTCAATGCTAGACTAGTGGCTGCCTGGAGAGGGGTCCAGGCTTGGTAGATTATGCTGGGTGCCCCAGGCAATAGAGCTTATCTTCTTTCCCTAAGGGAAGGTAAGTACTGGACTAAATGGGTGAAAAGATCTTAAGTAACGGTAGGTGAGATTGAGTGTTGTGAAAGGGGTTGGAGGGCTCCTCAGAGGAGGTGATGTTCAACCCAGGTTGAAAGGAACTGCCTGTGCAGAGGTTTTGGTGAGGAGGAGCTCAGGTGGGGAGGACTGCTAGCAGAGTGGGGAGCAAGCTTGCCACATCCTTGGAACTAGAAATACACTTGAGGGGGCCGGAAAGACAGCTCAACAGACTAAAGTGCCTGCTTAGGCAAGCCCCGTTCGACCCCTGGCACCACATGCTGTTCCAGCCCCACACCCAGGGCGAGCTGATCTGGCCACAGAGTCTGGGTGTAGTGGCCCACACCTGTAATCCCAGTGCTGGGGAGGCTGAAAAACAGGAGAACCAGTATGAGTCCAAGCTCCATAAGACCCTGTAACAACCAAATACATAAAAAAAGAAAGACAGAGAAAAGAGAAAGATGCTTGAGTGACTGGAACAGTGTGAGTGAGGCGGAGATGAGGTGGGGTGAAGTCAGCCCTGTAGTGGGAAGCAGGTGGGCTGAGGGGCAGAATATTGTTCAGTAGTATATAAGTAGAGGAAACACTGATGACCTGATTTGTGTTTGAAGAGGCTCTCCCTGTTCTCTGGTGGAGAGTTGATTGGAAGAGGCACTGGGAGAAAACAGGATTGTTTGCCTGAAAGGTAGAGCTGACCTCCAAGTGGATGAAGAAACCATTTTACCTTCCAAAGACAGAAGGCACTTTCCACAAAATGAGCAGTTATCTTTCCTCAAGAAAGTGTGTTTAGGTCCTTTGCCTATTTTGGACATTGAGTAGAGTCAATTGGGTGCAGGTTCAAAAGTACATAGAATTTGCATTATATTATATATAGTATGAAAAATCTAGAAATGATTTCATGAATAAAGGAGGATGTGAATAGGTGATATATAAATACTGCCAAATGTTATAGAAGGAATTTTTGTTGTCTGCCTGGGATCCTGGAACCAAGCCCTTGAAAATACTGAGGGATTCCTGGACCATGGGACAACCTTGAAAAGGCCCAAGACCTGCCAGTGAGATAGCTTATCTTCCTTTGTACAAGGCTGCATCGGATACGAGACGCCACAGTTATGAATGGACATGGCATATAAAAGTATGATAGTGTAGAGGAAACTGACAACAAGTCAAGGGCTATCTGTTCACAATTTTATATATGAAGCACATGAACTACCACAACAGCAATAGGAATAACAATACACTGTATGGAGAAGGCTTTACTGTCGTGTATCTGTCAGTGCCTTGGCAGGAAAGAGAACTTCACTTAGATAATTCTATTGAAGATATTTTAGTGAGGACTATTGGCATAGATATGACACATGAAAGGAATCCAGGAATTTGGGTACCAAGGAATTTATGGTGCTAGATGGCAAATTTTGGTCACACATTCTTTCCATCTTGGTATCCAAGGCCCTTTGCAATGTGATTATGAAGCTTTTTCCATTAAGATATGAAATAGGTTTTCCCAGTCCTTAAATGTCACCTGGTCTTGTGACTTGCTTTGTCAATTTGACATTAGAATGTGCTAGAAGCAGTGTTAGGAAGTTTCAAAGAAAGGCTTCTAGAAACTTTGCAACTTCTGCCTCACCCTCGTAGGTACCCTGCAACTTCCACTGGAAGAGGCACAGGCTAGGCTAATGTACAATGAAGGACCCAATGAAGGGGGACTGGGAGACCTAACCCTCAGTGAGCCCGGTGACCAGTACGTACCTACCTAACCAAGCCTCTGGATGGCTGCAGCCCTAGTGATTCTGCATGACCAGTGGGCTGCCCAGATGATCCCAGGTCCAGCTTAGAATCATATGAAAATACACGAGTAAGTGAGTGTCTGGGGTGCCTTGTTACACAGCAATATGTAACTGATACAACTCACGTGCAATGATAGATGGTTCCTTAGGAACTTCAGAACAAGGGAACAAAATAGTCCACTCTCTCTCTCCTCTTTCTTTTCTCCTCTTTGCTTCTTATTCATTTTCAGAGCCTTCTAAGGAGTAATAGCAATCAAGTCAGAGGCAAGGAGACTGGGCCTTTCGATCTAGTGGGGTAAACTTCAGGGTTGAAAATGGATCTAGGGGTGGGTAGAGGGGACAAATAAAAAGTAACTGAGCAGCTAGCTGGCACTTTTAAAGACAATTATCTATGCTTATGCATATGGGGGTCGAGGAAACTGCTGCCCCTGTAGACAACTGTCGCAGTGCTTTCAAAGATTTTGTTTTTGCTCCCTTATCTATTTTGTTTCATATACAGTGCTCAAGAGGGAAACTTACAAGGAACCAGCCAAATTCACAGACTCATTCTGACCCACCCTGTTGAGGTGACCAAGAGTAAATTTTGCTCAATAGGATACTACATTTTCCACCCAGGGGTGTTCTTATTTGCCTTTTTTTGAACATGTGATACATGAAGAAGTATCATGAAATACAGACCATGCTCAGGAATGCAACTGCCTCCAGGTACGATGACAACTTATGAGTATAAATGTGGAGTTTCTCCAATAAAAGACCCCTGTTTTCTTTTCTGGGGAAGACACCACTTTGGAAATTATATTCATTTTTCTCCTTACTGGCTGCAGGAATTAAAACTTTCTTCACTCCTTTTTTTTTTCTTTTTTCTTCACTTCTTTTTGTACCTTGGTTGTGTTTATCTCCTGCACTCACAAAGGAGCAAAACCATCACGTTGGTTATACCATTGTGCTAGGATTACACTTACTCTAGATGAGGCTCTGCCGTGGTGGTCGCATGAAAGGCTGCAACTTCAGAAAGCCCAGATGCACGAATGCTTACCCTTCCAAACATCATCCACCTTTCTATAGAAGGGTAGGAAAGGAGGCCCGAGGCTGCCCCTTTGTTGCTATTCTGACAGCTCTAAGTGAGTCCACAGCTTACTCACCTCCTCAATGTCCAGCTTCCACCATGAAGTGGGAAAAGAGAGGACACAGTGTAAGCAGTTCGGACCCAGGCCCTCAGCTCTCTTGCTTGCCTCCCAGACTGCCCATGCTTCCTATAGGGAAGCTTTTCAATCATTTTCCGGTTGGAAGATGGGCACAGAAGCTGGAAATGGTGCCCCTTCTGCTTCTCCCCACAGTTCTGCACCCAAGCTACGCACAATCCTTCCTGGCAGCCACCGGTGGGAATGAAGGGAACTTGGCAGGCTGTGACACTGAAGCTCCACCCTCAGGCTCAGAAGGAAGGGGGGGGGCTTGTTTTTCCATACCTATCCTTGCAGCAGGAAAAATGAACCCATATTTTAAAAACTGTCCTTTCTTTTGTGGCCAGAATTTCCACTATGATTTAGTGATCATTTCAACTGCATTCAGGAAAAGGGTAAGAGAGGTTTTTCTTGCTCTTTTATCCTGAAATGATATAAGCAGATTATAGAGCAGTCCAACCTTAGAGAACAGCAGGGCACAGCTCCTGGGAGTGGGGCGGGGGTTTATCTAGACAAATGTTAGGCAGAAGAAAAAGCCAAAGAAAGACGGAAGTAGATTGGCTGATCCAGGAGCAGCAAAGTTTATTTTTTTAAAACCTGGTTGATGAAGGAAGACAAAGTAATTTTTTAGCTTCTTACCAAAGAGCCCTGAGGGAAGGCAGCTGAAATTGAGGGGATAATAGAAAGGAGGGGGTGGGCTGTGTGAAGGTGACGGTGTGGGAAGAAACACTTGCTGTTGATGAGCGAGCGCATGTAGGGGTGGAACGTGACTCCCCGGAGATCAGGACCCCCATTCTGCCCAGTGCTGACCCCCATTCTGGAAAAGAAACAGAAAGAATGCAAAAAGGAGCAATAGGAGGAGTACAAAACGAGCTCTTGAGGGACAGTTCTAACAGGCCAGGTTCATCTGGGGCCTTATGATGCTGAGGCTCCTGTTTCAGGCGCTGACTTCCTAATGAGATCCAGCCTGGAGAGGCTGAGCTGGCAGTGTTATCTGTCGCACAGTGATAAACAAGACCGTGGCTGTTCCCTGTCCTTTTCTGCCTCAGATCTAGTCTCATCCATCCTCCGAAGTCAGCACCCCATTTTCCCACCCATGGCTGAAGGATAATGATGCTGAATGGCATTGTGCTACAGACCTCGGGACACAAGGGACAAGTCTTCTTTCCTGACACAGATAGAAAAAAGGTGGATGGGTGTGAGGGCTTTCTAACAAATGTGCAACTTTCCTCTACTTGAAAAGAAATGAGAGAGATGGGGAAAAAGGAGTGGGGCAGCCTCTGAGGCCCTGAAGCAGGCTCAGAGCAGCATTCAATCAGACACTGACATTTGCCTGGCGACCTCTTATCTATCCCGGCTGCTCAGTCATCGGCTCTTTGTGCTGCAGAATTGGGAAGTGTTGGTGTGCCCTGCCTGGCTGATCCTGGGCCAGCTCTCTGTTCAAGTGCTCACCATTAACATTTCCCTGACATGTGACTGATATCTTCATCTCACTTTGGTAAATAGTCCACCTCCGGGCCAAGGTGACCGTGACCTCCGGTGCTGTGGAGCTGCACAGCATTCCCTCCAGGGACTCTGGCAAAGAGCTTTCACAAGGGTGAGGGCTGCTATTTCCTATCCCCACCACACTGATTAGTGCTGACAAGAAATAAATAAATAACCATGTGACAGAGGAGACAGCAGGCGAGCTGGACAAAGAAAGAGAAGTGAAGAAGGGCACCAGGGAGGATGCGGAGAGGCAGGGGGAAGGCCTGACTTAGAAGTACTCTCTGTAACGAAGAACAATGCAGCTGCCCAGGAAGCTACCAGAGGCAGCCCGGGCTATTAATAGGTCTGCACACATGGGCCCAAGCTGCAGCGTTTCTGAGGCTCAGAAAGGATCTCTAGCATGAGGTTGCTTGGAGGGCCTGATTTTGCTAGCACAATTAAGTATGGATTTCTTTGGGATAAGGGTTGAGAAGGGGGTGGGTGGATTGTAAGTCTGTGCCACAAGGCACCTTAATCCTAACGTTCCTGTGGGTGTCTACACACTCAGCAAACATGTGCTAAGTCCAAGGTACACGCAGATGAAACACACTGCCCTCATGAAAGCCCATGACCTGGTGGGATTACCACTGCTAATCCCATTGGGGCCAGGTAGACAATATAAATAAAAGGAAAAAGGGTGAAGTGTGGTGAGGACAGTGAGAATCATGTACGTATGTCCACTACCCAGGGATTGGGGAGCTACCTGGTCTCAGGTGACCATCTCTGTGCCAAAATATCTGTCTGCACTGTTGTACTTTATGATTTTTTAAAGAGGAAAACATACTTGGAATTTTGTGTATCTTCTTCTGTTTTTTCTTCTAACACTGGGTAGGCCAAACAAACCATGTCTGTAGCCTGCTGAGACCAAGAAGGGTCTGATAATAATTTAGCATAGGAACTGAAAAAGAAGAGATCCCAGGAGCTTATGGGAGCCTGGGGCAGGAGGGCATTTATCTCAGCTTAGTGGGGAGAGGTGCTATGGTTGCATACGTCCTGGCATGGGAAGTCTTCAATGACGCTGCGAAGCACAGCGAGAAGACTGGGAGAGATATTCACTCAGACTGCCTGGTAATTTAGCTAGAGATATTGCACCCACCTACTCAGCTGAGGTCTCTGCTTCTTCGCCTTCCTTGTAACCAAAGGTGGCCGTCTGACAGTGGAGCCTGTTCTCAAGGAGGCCACCCATTCCTCTCTTCTCTTTTCCTCTCTTTTTGCTGACAGCATGGAGTCAGGAGCGTAGATTGTGCAGCTGGTGATTAACGCTCTTTGGCTCTGGTTTCTGTGAAATGGAGATAATATGATCCAACCCATGAAAGATTCTGAGAATTAAAGGATCTGTGTCTTTAGAGGATTTTAAACAATGGCAGGCATATGCCAGGGCTGCAAGGCCTTCTGTTATCAATATTGTTCTGTAGACATAGCATTTACTCTGCGAGGTTCCCAGGTGGAAGAAGAACAAGACAGCAAGAGCCTGGGTCCTGGTTCTGGACTGGCACCTGCCCTCATATACGAGGAGTCAGCTTCTCTTGTCTGAGGCATGGTGCTCTGTATCTAGGGCACAGCAGCTGGGCTCGACTCCTGCAAGTACATATGAGTACCCAGGGATCAGCTGGGGATTTCCTGGCCTGCAAGCAAGGAGTGAAATGGCCTCAAATTGCCCCAAACGGTGGAGTGATGCTAATACACAGGCATGGATGCTCTGTCTTGTGAGCCCAGATGTTCCTTCTGTCAACCTGGCCTGTGCACAGCACTGTGGTTGAGATAATGGGTTGGTTTCTAATACCTTCTCATCAGCAGTCACAGCCAGTGGCCCATGTGACACAGGCGAGCTGAGCTGGCTGCCTTGGAAAGGGGCTTACAGGATGCCCAGATGGCAGGACACGGCTGTCACACGGAGATGGCTCCTTTGCGAGATCCTTGAATCTCCTTCCCTACTCTTGGAGCCCATTTTGCTCCAGTTGCCTGATGGTCACAAAACTCCCCCCAGCAGGCCTCTACTCACAGAATGTGTGAGTGGCAAGCGCCCCCGCTACTGTGGAGCAGAGTTTTTCCTCCCATGGGCTGCCCTCGCCTCACACACAACACTGCTCCATTAGTAGAGTTTGGTTTGAGGATGACCTGGATGAACCCAAGCAGCCAAAGAGGCAGCCAGGAGCTCTTGGCTCATCATCCTTCCTCTCTCCCTTACGCAGCGCTTTCCACACAGTGGGACTGCTCTCCCAGCTCTCACTGCCCCCCAGCTTCTCTCAGCTCAGCATCCATCTTGCCTTGATAACACTGCCCAAGTTCCTTGGAAAAAGAGATAGATTCCTTCTTTCACACTTCTGGGACTTATCCAGCTCCAGCACTATTTGGAAATGTAAGTGAACAATACCTTGCCAAAAGTGGCACCGCAGGCACCAAGCAAACATATTTTGGTCATGGTGGATCCCTCCCAGCTGCCTTCAGGTATAAAGGTTTGACTGTATTCTTACATATGCAGGAGAAGAGGATGTGATATCTGGGAGTTGGGAAAGCCCTAGAGCTTTGACTAGTCTGTTTCAATCTCTAGGAGGATATAGGAGGTATCTTTTATACTAGATGGGCTATTTTGGATAGTAAGTAACAGAAACTCCAACTCAAATTAGCTTAAATAAGAAGGAAGATCTATGTTCCAAAGGAGAGTGTCCCTAGGGCTGGTTAACTCTGTGGTTCCCATGTCACCAAGGATCCATGTTACTTCTACTGTCACTCTGCTTGGGAGTCCTGGGCCTGTCAACCCACCACAGGCTGCCCTCCTCATGGTGTCAAGATGGCTGCCATAGCCAATCATCACATTCAGATGCAACTATGTCCAGAGAGGACAGAAAGGTGGGCTGGGGGGTGTGGAGTGGGGGTTGGGGGAGAGAATACATACCAGGATAATGAACAGTAGGGTGAGTAAGTCCTACCTGAGGTAGAGACACTGTCTTGGGTAATGCTGAGCAGAAACCTGAGAGAGCTGAGGAAGGGAGGAGAAAATATCTGAGGAACAGTCCAGGCAAAGGAAGTAACCACAAGGGCTATGAGGTGCAATGATCTTGACAGCTTTTAGAAGCACTGAGGAGTGAGGGTTTGAGGGTTCACACTGACTGAGGGGAGAGCCTGGACAAGGAGGAGCAGAAGGTCAGGAGCAGCCAGGGTGAGTCTGCCTGGCTACAGGGCAGGACACTATGTGCTGGTGGCTTAAGCAACAGACATATACTTGTTTACAGTGCTGGAGGTTGTAAGATCCTCCAAGATAAAGGAGCTGTCAGAGGCTTCCAGTGAGGACTCACTTCTATTTCCTGTATTACATAAGACTGACTTCTTGCTGTGACCTCACTTGACATTGCCTCACAGCAAGAGTGAGATAAAACATTTTGATATCTTTTCCTTTGTAAATATCTGTTTGGTCATAGTCACACCATCACAATCTCATTAACCTAACTACCTCCTTCAAGGCTGTCTCCAAAGATCCACGTGTGGTTCAGGCTTCAGCATATGCACTGGTGGGAGGACACAATTCAGTGCATTGTACCAGTAGGGCATGGTAGGCCAATGAAAATATGGCATGACATTCTCTGTGGCATGGAGAAGGCCAAGAGAGGGCTCCAAGCAGCACAGGGAATGGGCCTTAAAGGTTCCTCTCACCATCTGGGGCTTAAGTGGCACAGCAAGGCGGAAGTGGAGGCTTGAGCTCAGAGGCTAGTATCCCACATAGGCCACAGGTGGTAAGGATAGATAGCCAGGGGTTTATGAGAAATGGCCAGATTCCAGACGCACTGGAAGATGACACTGAAGGGTTTCAGAGATGGATTTTATCTCAGAGTTAAGGAAGGGTATCAGGGCTCCTTTACTTTTGGTCTTGAACAGCTGGTGAAAATCAGCACTATTCCCTAAGAAGGGAAGAACTGGGCTGAGGTATAGCTCAGCAGTAGAGTGCTTTCCTAGTGTGGATAAAGTCCTGGGTGAGATTCTTAGCACTGTGGATTTGGCCAAATCAGCCAGAGAACATCTTGTCCCTAGACCCCAGTTACATGAGACCAGGAAACCAGGCACAGGTTCTTTTTCATTTTGAAGCAGGGATTGAACTCACAACCTTGAGCTTGCCAGACAGGCACTTATGCCACTGAACTAGCTCCCCAGCAAGCACAGGTTCTTTTAATGTTAACCAGAGTGAACTCAGTGATGCCACATTTTGTGAAAACTGAGCTACAAGCTACAGAATTATTTTCACTTAGTCAAACTTTAAAATGCTACCATGTGTTGGTAACAGGCAAGACCTAGCCCACCTGCCCCACCTGCACTGGAGCCTCACCATGTCCATATGACCTGGCCCAAAGTTGAGGCCATTGGACATTCTCCTAAGTCTTCTCTGTGACAAGGTTAACTTTATTTAGAACACCATGTGTTAGTCGTTTTCAAGGAACATGTGTCTGCTGCTCTTCCACTAGCAGTATTTAGGGACTAGACGTGGGTGTTGAAAGTGGCCTCACAAGGGACGCTAGCTGGCCCCATCCTTATTCTCCTTCTGGATTCCTTTAACGCTGCTCTAGGCAAACTTGAAAATGTTTGGAGCTCCTGTCTTCTTAAACTATGGAAAATTTGGAGAAGCCTTGATGGGGCAATGAAAGGCAGCAACATTACTGACTTTGGTATAGATTTAGTTCAAACAACTATTTCATTGGTAAAAGTTTGAAAACTACTTTAATATACTCTCCAAACATTAGGAAGCCCTTAGATACATAGCCACATTGTATCCCATGGAGGGTTGTGCATGGAAATTATACATTACAATCCCCCAATCTCATGTTTGAGTTCCCCTAAGTAATATACCCATGCATGGAATTTGATTGATGACTAGAGGAGGAAGCAAGAGCAGAAGAATTTCTTGCACATTTCACAGTTGGTTGCTTAAATATCACCACTAGCCAGTACAAAACAGTCACGCTTTGCTCCAGAGCTGTGTACCTCTGGTCTCTGGGCTGCTCAGCTGTGGCTCGAGGGCCCTGTCATCTTGAAAAGCCATCCTCCTCCTGCCTCTACTGTCCTCTCCTCAAGAGCTCTCCTCCCCTCTGATCTGGCACTGATGAAAGGATTTTTTTTTTTTCAAACACATGAGGGTTTTAAAGGTTTTGTAATGCACTTATCACCACTATCAAGAATCAAATTTTCTGGCCATTAGGAACTGAATCGTATCCTTCCTCCCCTAAATTCATGGATTGAAATCCTAACGCCTAGTATCTCATAGTGTGGCTCTACTTTGGGCCTTTAAAGAGGAAATTAAGATAAAATGCAGTCCTATGGCTAACCTTGAGTCAGCATGGGTCGTGCCCTTGTGAGAAGCGGATTTTAGGACTTGAAATACAAAGGGGAGAGCACAGTCCAAGAAGAGGGGTCTTATCAGAAGCCAATTCATCCAGCACTTTGATTCTGCATTTCTGGCCCTAATAACTGAGTTTAGGGTTTTTTATTTTTTTGGCGGAACCGAGAATTGAACTCAGGCCCTTGAGCTGGCCAGGGAAGCACTTATTCCACTGAGCAATCTCCCCGGCTCCAAGTTTAGGTTTTTTTTTTTAATTATACCAGGGATTGAACTCATAATCTTGCATTTGCCAGACAGGTATTTATACTGCTGAGCTAGCTTTCCAGCCCCCTGAGGTTTTAAAAATATTTTTATTCTTATTTTTATTTTTGTATGTTTGGGGTGTTCAGGGTCTCACTACTAGATCAGACTCATAGTGATCCACCTGTTTACAGCCTCCC
>NDGN011277500.1:0-12349 GCA_002564285.1 Tympanoctomys barrerae | reverse complement strand
AAAAAAAAAGAAAGAAAGAAAAGAAAAGAAAAAAATAACAGATATAAACCAAACTTGTCAAGAAATACACTTGGTAGACATTAACAGAGAATGTTTTACTCAGAAACAATAGAATACACATTCTTCTCAGCTGCACATGGGAAATTCTTCAAAATGGACCACATGCTGGCACTCAGAGCACTCTTAAGTAAATGAAAGCAATTGAAATTATCCCATGCATAGTATTTGAACATGGTATAATAAAACTGGAAATTATTGACAAGAAAAATTACAAAACACCACAAACATGGAAATGAAACAACAACCTCCCATACAACCAATGGGTCACAGATCAAATTAAAGAAGAAATTTAAAAATATTTACAACCAAATGTGCAGATACAATGATACCTTCTTAGTGCATCCTAAAAGCACTTGAGTTTTTAAAATCTTATGTTAAAAATTTCTAGTAAAAAAAGGGAACATCCTGACTATGATAAAGGTCATATAGAAAATTCCTCAGCTAACATTATATGCAATGTTATGGGACTAATCTTATGGGAATTCATCTGACCAGGATACCTGTACTCTTTTTTCACTCAGTACAATATTGGAAGGCCTACTCTGAGCAATTAGTGAAGAAAAATATGTACTGTAACCTAAGTTGGAAGGAAGAAAACTTATCTCTGTTAATGAATGAATGACATGATCATATGTTATCCAAGTGAATCCACTTTCATATCCAAAATGTCTGCTAATATGTAAAGTTCAAATTTGGCAGAGTTGTGGCATACAAAATCAATAACCTAATAGTGATATTTCTTTATAGTAATATTGAATGATATGCTAATGGTATTTAAAAATACATTTCCATTTGCAAACACATGTAGAAAAATAAAATAGAATATTTAGGATTAAGTATTAATCAAAGAAGCACTAGAGTATATTCTGAAAACTGTAACATAATATTAGAAAATGTAAAGACTTAAATACATAAAAATTCCATTTAATGGTTTGGAAATAAGTGTCATTAAGATAACAGTACTACGTAAAATGATCTACAAATTTTGTTCGATCCTTATCTAAATCCTAACATAACCTTTTCTAGAAATAGAGAATCCTATCCTGAAATTTATATGAAATTTGAAGCAACTCCAAATCATCAAAACAAAAATCTTGAAATGAGGAACAAATTTGAGGAACACATTTCCTAGTCTTAAAAATGTACTTACAACTGGTAAGAATCCAAACAGTTTGATATTGGCAGGAGAACAGACATATAGACCAATGCAATAGAAATAAAAACACATACATGTACCCTCATGTCAAATCGAATTATTTTCTTCATTTAATGGGTAAGTGATAATACGTTCAGCAAGTGTTGCTAGGAAGACTATATCTCCTTGCAAAGAATGTGCTCAGTTTCCTACCTTATACCATTTCTAACAATTTATTTGAAATGGACTAGAGACCTAAATTTCAAAGCTAACACTAAAACTTTTCACAAAAAACATAGGATAAAAAAATTTATTACATTGAATTTGGCAACATTTTTAAAAATATGATACCAAAAGAATATATAACAAAGGAAAATATCCTAA
Source organism: Tympanoctomys barrerae (assembly GCA_002564285.1). Lineage (NCBI taxonomy): Eukaryota > Metazoa > Chordata > Mammalia > Rodentia > Octodontidae > Tympanoctomys > Tympanoctomys barrerae. The sequence continues at coordinate 10,770 of NDGN011277500.1, read as the reverse complement.
TTGAAATATAAGCGAAAGAATTAGATGTTAGATGATCCAAATTTGTGTGATTCACAAAGATTGAGAATAGAGGTTATCTAGAGCTGCAGGGTAAGGAACAATGGGAAGTTACTGTTCTGCAGATAAAGAGTTTCTGCTTGAGATAATGAGACTATTCAGGAAATAGTGGTGAACATTGCATCTTTTTTTCCCCCCTTTGGAACCAGAAATCAAACTCAGGACCTCGTGCTTGTCTGGTAGTGGCCATGCTTGCTACTAAGCTATATCCCCAGCTCTGAAGTTTGCATCTTATTTTGTGAAGTCATTTTTCTTTAAAAACTAAAACTTAGCAAACAGGAAATATTTTAGTGTTCTATAAATAAATTTTATGGATGTATGATATATGTATTTTCAAATTTCTTTTGGTATTGAAAATAAACCTTTAACTGAGCTATATCTGCGACCCTTTTTTATTTTTAAAATTTATTTATTTATTTGGTACAGGGTCTCATTATGCATCTTGGACTCATACTGATCCTCCTATCTCAGCCTCCCCAGCGCTGGGATTACAAGCATGCACTACCATGCTGAGTTTTGGTGGCAAGCACAGCATACCCGGGGTTAGTGCTAGCACAGCATACGGTACCAGGGATTGAACCCAGCTCCTTGTGTTTGCCAGGCAGGTGCTTTGACTACTGAGTTATCTCTTCAGCCCCCATTTTGTTTTTGATTTTGAGAGGAGCGTCTAGCTTTTAAACTTTTAAAAACTATAAAGTGGTACATAACTACACACTTGCCAATTGATTATACATTGTCTATAGGTTCCTCAGGCTGGGCTTGAATTTGTAATTGTCCTTTCTCAGCCTTCCAAGGTAATAGAATTATACATGTGTACTACATTGCCCTGCTTGAGATACTTTTCAAACATAAATCATCATTATAGAAATTTGATGACATGCGCCTAATTTCTTTGGGATTGATTTAGACTTGACTGGGCTGGGATTTTGAAGTTAAGAGTCCAGAGCATAGACTGTCTACGTAGTGGTATATTTGGAGTCCCAAGGGAAAAAGAGTACCTAATTCTTGTGTTGCATATGCCACATAATTTAAATTACCTATTTAATGTTAGTATATATTATAATAATAACTCTAGAATCATACATTTTTTCATTAGGATAGCAAAAGCTGTGTTACAGTGACCCTTAAATTGGTGTGATGTCATTTTATCATTGACATTGTATACAGTAAAGACTCAAATATTCATATATGTAGTCCTAACTTAGTCCCATTTAAGTCTGGGAAAGTGGATCTGGTTGGTGAGAATATAAAATTAACTCTCATACTGACACACACTAAAAATTTCTTCAGAGTAAACTACATGATATTTTAAGTAAGTTCAGATGCACTAAAGTTCTTCTTTAACCTATTTCAACTCTAAAAGATTTCTTCATGGAGTTAGGATGTTTCTAGATGTTAAAGTTGCATTATTGCATAGTATTGGCAAACATTGAGTAGAACTTTAATGCTGGTAATCTGCTTCAATGCTAATGTTAAGTACCAACTATAAAGTTATATATTCTTGAGCAACTCATTTAGCTCATTTGTAGCAAATGGGAATGCTATCATTCCATACGGGATTCTTACCTACCCATAAGAATCCTACATGGGATTCTTATGAGGATAAAATCAGAAAGGTGTTTCATACATTTTATGCTATCGTCAATGAGAGCTCCCCTCACTGATTAAATATGACTTGCTTTTCCTACCTTTATAGAGTTTTGTGATAGCCAAACTCTACAAAGTTAGGAAAAGCAAGTAATACTTTGGTGATTACCATGTTAGGTTCAGACTTTTAAAAACTATGAAGTGGTATATAACTACATACTTGACAAGTGATTATACATCTCTCTTTTTGCATATTCTTATTTTCAGTATCACATAACAGTTTAATGTTTCCTTTGTTTTACACTCACTATTTGTTGTTTTTTGTATTTTCGGGAAAGGTCTACAGGGTGTTCAAAGTCTCACTACTAGATCAGACTTGGACTCATAGTGATCCACCTGTTTACAGCCTCCCAAGAGCCAGGATTACAGGCAAGCCCCACCACACCCAGTGTCAATTGCTGGCTCAGTATGCCCAGGGGCAGGGCTGACATGGCAGGCCCAGGGATTAAATCCCTGTCCCCTGTGTCCCCTGTGTGCTCTCACTGTTTTGAAGGTATCAATCTCCTCTCCCAAACCAGACTGCTTGAATCTAGCTAATATCACATATTTCTCATTTTTTATACTATTTTTCTGTACTAGGACAGCAGTATGTACATAGTGAAATAATCAGTAAACATTTATTTACCTCTAGTATTGGTGATTTCTAAGTAAGCCCTTAGGGATATTATAATTGCAATTAGAATTAACGTTCATTCTGAACATAAAATTGCAGCAGCACTCTTGAGAATTCCCATTATTCAAAGGTGACCTTCTTATATGTCCCAGGAGATGCAGGCCTGACAAAGTGATTCATACCTCTTGAAGTCACAAAACAGTTCTTTGTAATATGCCTTGATTTCCAAACCACTCAATGCCTAAAACTACTAAAATGACTAGTACGGGTTATTTAGGATACCCCTTATCAAATGCAAATAAAAAGACTATTGGGTTGACATTCAAGAATGCTTCCTCAAAAAATGCTTTAAAAGATGAGTACAAATTTCATGAAATTAGCACAGTGCATTTTCCATATTCTCTCTGTCTCTCTCTATCTGTCTGCCTCTTTCTCTCTCTCTATTTCTCTTTCATACACACACAAACAAACGCACAAACACAAGTCTCAAAGTGTGACAGTTCACATGTTGGTTATTGTAGCTACTCAGTAACATCATCAGTATCTAGATCTTCTCCATTCACTCTACTTTTCTGTCCTCCAAGTATTAGCACTTGCATTCAGCATGGGGTCTTTCACAAGAGAAACTCTGCAGTTTATCTTTAAACCACTCAAAATAGTATTTGGCAAAACATTTTTTCAACTATGTTTCTTTCTAAAAGCAAAGAAATCACAGAAATCTTCCAACACACTTCCCTTTATAACATATTCACTGGGTCACATCTTTACCTGTTTTTTAAAAAAATTATTGCAAAAAGTAAAACAAATTAATAACAAAAATGATAGGAGGGCTGGCATGATAGCTCAGCGGACTAAAGCACCTGCTTAGGCAGGCAGAGGGACTGGGGTTCAATCCCTGGCATGCCATGCCAGCTCCGCCCCTGAATGCGCTGAGAAGGAGAATTAGACTGGGCATGGTGGCATGCACCTGCAATTCCAGCTCTTGGCAGGCTGAAAAACACTACAAGTCTGATCTGTGTAGTGAGACCCTGTAGATTCTGTACTAAATACGTAAAAAATAGGAATAATAATAACAGTTAATACATTGCATGTTGTCACTTTCAAAATAGTTATTCAGAGGACAGGATGTAGGAATAAAAAAAATTCTTCAATTGATATTACCACAAACCTTCCTTTTCAGTGAACTGAGACACTAATTATGTAGGTATATATCTTCTGTTTTTCTCCCTTTTTCCTTCCTTTCTTTTTCCTTTCCTCGTCTTATTTCCTTTTTCTTTTTAAGTGATTTCTTCCCATTTCACAATATCTATTGTACATTTTAGACCTTATTACTCTTTCAAGTTCTTACACCAAGGAGATAATATGTTTACACATGTAAGCTGATTCATTTCACTTATGAGTATGGTCTCACACTGCATCCATTTACCTATAAAAGTCTCAGTTTACCCTTCTTTGTGGATGAGTAGTATTCTGTTGTATAAAAACTCCACATCTTTTTTATCTATTCTGTGGCTGATAGGCATTTAGGATGTTTTCAAGATTTAGCTATTACAAATTGCACTGCTATAAACATGGGTAGACATGTATCACTTTGGAATGATGTTTTTAACTCTGTAAATATAAGCAGAAGAGGTATAACTGGCTTGAGTGGGACCTCTACTCTTAGGTTTTTGAGGCATCTGCATACTGATTTCCACAATGGTTGCACCAGTTTGCCTCCCTACCAACAGTGGAGAAGGGTTACTTTTCTCCCATAGCCTCTCCAGCACTTATTGTTGGTTAACCTCTTAATGATAGCCATTCTTTCTGAGGCAAGGTGGAATCCATCAGTGCAAAGACCAGTGATAGTGAATGTGTTTTCATGTATTTATTTGCCATTTGTATTTCTTTCTTGGAGAAGTGTGTATTCATCTCAGATTCCCATTTTTGGATTGGGTCTTTGAATTGGGGGTATCTGAGTTTTTTCAATTCTTTATAAGTTCTAGATAGAAGTTCTTTGTCTGAAGGATGACTGGCTAAAATTTTGCGAACTCTGTGGATTCATCTTCACTCTGTTGGTGATTTCTTTGATGTGCAAAGGTTTCTCTATAAATGAGATCCCAGATGTTGATTGTTTTAAGTATTTCCTATGCAGTTTGGTTTTGTTCATGAACTTTTCTCTATACCTCTGTCTTCAAGATTTTTACCTATGTTCTCTTCCAATAAATTTATTGTTTCTGTTTTAATATTTAGATCTTCGATACATTTTGACTTTAGTGCATGATGATAGAAATGGGTTTCATTGTAAACTATAGCATGTAGAAAGCCAGTTTTTCCGGCACCATTTATTAAAGAGGCTCTCTTCCAGTGAGTATGTTTGGCTCCTTTGTCAAAGTTAAAGGGGTTAAATATGTTTGTAGTTGTTTTTGCATCTTCTCATCTATTGCAGCAATTGTCAGCTTTGTTTCTTTGTGTGTTTTGCCAGTACCATGCTGTTTTTATCACAGGAGTTTTGTTGTACAATTTCAAGTGAGGGATTATAATGCCTCCTGCCTTATTTTTGTTTCTCAGGATAGTCTTTGCTGTTCTAGGTCTTTTCTGTTTACAAATGAATTTTAGGGATGTTTTGTCTAGTTCAGTGGGGTACACTAATAGTATTTTGAACAGAATTGTGTTAAATTTTCATAGCAATTTTGAGAGTATGACACTTTTTACTATGTCGGTTCTTATACATGAGCAAATGGTATGTTTCCACTTTCTCATATCCTCTTAGAGCTTCCTTTTCAAAGCATTGTAATTTTCAGCATACAGATCTTTTACTTACTTTGTTAGATTGATTCCTAAGTTTTCTTTTTCTTTCTTTCTTTCTTCCCTTTTCTTTTTCTTTTTTTTTCCTTGATGCTATTGTGAAGGATGTGGTTTTTCTAATTTTTCTGTCAGTGAGTTTATTATTTGTGTACAGGAATGCTATTAATTTTTGAGTGCTGCTTTGTATCCAGTTATGCTGCTGAATTTGGTCATTATATCTAGAAGTTTTTTGGTGGATTTTCTGAAGTTATCTATGTAGAGTATCAGGACATATGCACCTGATGATAATTTAACTTCATTTCATGAAAGGCATTAAATCTCTAAAATTCTTATAGAATTCAGCAGTGAATCCATGAAAATTTGGGCTTTTCTCTGTTGATAAGTTTTTAATTATACTTTCAGTCTCATTAATTCATATTAGGTCATTAAAATATTTATTTTATTTTACTTTTTTTTCCCCCCTGCAGTACCAGGGATTGAACTCAGGGCCTTTACTTGCCAGGCAAGCACTTATTCTACAGAGCTATCTCCCTGGCCTCTAGAATATTTATATCACCTTGATTCAGCTTTGTTAATTTATATGTATCTTGGAATTTATCCATTTGTTCTGTGTTTCCCATCTTATGAGAGTAAAGATTTTGAAGTAGGTAATGATGATTTTCTAAATTTTCACAGTGTATGTAGTGATTTTACCTTTTTTTCATGAATTTGAGTCTTTTCCTCCCTTTTTTAAAAATAAGGTTGTGGGCCGGGAAGATGGCTCAGTGGAATATGCACTTCTCTGGCAAGTGCAAGTGCCTGAGTTTGATCTCCAGTTCTGCCAAATAAATAAATAAATAAATAAATAAATAAATAAATAAATAATAAGGTTGCTAAAGGTTCATGCATTTTATTTATTCTTTCAAAGAACAACTCTGATTCATTAATACTTTGTTGTTCTCTTAGGCTTAATTGCATTAATTTCTACTCATCTTTATAGTTTTTTTTTCCTTGAGTGGAATTTGGACTTGTTTTTCCTTTTTCTTTCTTTTTTTTTAGGGGGAGGTTCTTTTTGTAGAAGTTTGAGGTGTGTGACATTAGTGCTTCTAATGTTTATTGGTGTTTATTGGTGCTTCTTTTATCATAATGTAAGAATTTAACAAGAAAAATTTCCCCAATAAGACTGCTTTCATTGCATCCCCCAGATTCCAGTATGTTGTACCTGGCTTTTCATTTAATTGTAGATATTGCTTAAATTTTACTATAATTTTTCATCTGTAACCCATTGGTTGTTCAGGAGAATTTTTTAAATGTTCTCCTGTATTTGGTGCATTCGTTTATTATTATTATTATTATTATTATTATTATTATCTCTTCATCCTGAAGTTTTCCCTAGTTTCCTATTTATCTCTTTTGATCATTCTTGGTTTGAAGTGCATACTGTCTGCAAACAGATTAGGCACCCCTGGTTTTCTCTGCCTGGTGCATGGAGTATTATTCTTTATCATTTGCATTCAATCTATAAGTTTCTTTTTATATCTATATCCAGCGATTGAACTCAGGACCTTGTGCTTGTCAGCAGGGCACTTATTCTACTGAGCTGTCTTCCAGGCCCTTGAGTTATATATGTTTCTTGTATACAGCATACTGTTGAGTCTTGTTTCTTGATCATTCTCTAATCTGTTTCCTTTGATAGGTGAATTGAGACTATTTCCATTGATAGGTAAAACTGGTATATACTGGTTTATCTTTGTCATGTTATTTTCCTGCTGTGTTTCCCTGCTTTTCCCCTCAGTTTAATTGCTTGGACTGCCTGGTGGTTTCTTTCTCTTGTTTAAGGAATTGTGGTCATTTTTATCTTTTTAATAGAATATCTTTCAGTAGTTTGGGGGGCTGTTTTTTTGATCAAGAATTTCTTCTGTTCTTCTTTGTCTTGGAAGTATATTTTTTCTCCATTAATTTTGAAAGATAGTTTTTCAGGGTACATCAATCTGGATTAGAAGTTGTTATTCTTCAGGACTTGAAATACTTGACTCAGATCCTTTTGAGGGTTTATGTTGAGAAGTCAGCCATGAGTCTGATGGGTTTTCCTTTATAGATGATCAGTTTCTTTTATCTGATAGCTTTATATGCTGTCCTTGTGCTCAGTTTCTAGGATCATGACTAGTATATGTCTGGGTTTATATTATACTCCCTTATATGTCTAGATTTATTTTTGTTCTGTACTATATTTTATGTTTAGTTTTTTTGGTCATGGCTATTTGCAGTTTTATATGCCTCACTTTACTGTATGTCAGATTCTGTTTCAATGTTTGGGAAATTTTCTGCTACTGCAGATAATCTTGTTATGTGATTTGTGTTGACTTCTGATTTTTCATTGACACCAATTATTCTTATATTATTTTACTTTGCATCTTCCTCAAGTTGTTAAATTTTTGTTTCCTGATGCTTTGCTGTATTATTTTCACTTTTAAAGAATATAAAATAGTAAAAAAAAAAAAAGCATTACAAACAATACAAATTTTCACCAAAGTAATAGAAATTCAAAAATGGTTGCTCTATTGCATGATGCTCTTCAAATTAGTTGTTTAGGTTACCATATATGAACATGCAAAATTGGCTTTAAAAAAGAGGAAAAAATTATAAGAAATTAAGAAAAATAAGAATAAAACGAAAAAGCTTTCAAACACTAACTGCTTCTTTCAAAAGACCAGCAGAAATTGACTGTACAGTTATCCAAGTCATCTCGTTTATATACATAAACATAGCTTTTTCCCTTGTTTCTTTTATCTTTTTCCTCATCCCATTTTTTCCTTCTCAGTGAACAAACTATTTCCCTTTCACAGTATCTGTTATAGCTTTTAAATTTCCATTACTCTTTCAAGTTCTTGCACTAGTTAGACAATATGATGTTTGCACATGTAGGTCTGATTTACTTGGTTCACCAATACAGTGTCTAAGTGCATCCACTTATCTACAAAAGCCTCAAATTTATCTTCTTTAGGCCTGAAGTCATGTTGCATTATGTAAAATGCCCTCTTTTATCCATTTTTCAGTTGATGAGCTCTTGGGTTATATTCAAGATTTAGCTATGACAGATTGTGCTGCTATAAACATGGGTGCACATATATCTCAGTGCTATGATGATTTCACTTCTTTTGAAAAAAATACCTAGGAGGGGAATAGATGGCTTCAATGGGACCTCCAATCCTAGATTTTTGAGGAATCTCCATACTGATTTCCATAATAGTTGTACCAGCCTGTTCTCCCAGCAACAGTGGAGAAGTTTGAAAGCTTTTTCCTTTTATTGTTATTTTTTCTTAATTTTTTATAATTTTTTCTTTTTTAAAACCAATTTTGCATATTTATTTATTTGTTTATTTATTGCAGAATCAGGGATTGAACTCAGGTCCTTGCACTTGCTAAGGAAGCGCTTATTCTACTGAGCCATCTCCCCGGCCCAATTTTGCATGTTTTTATCTGGTAACCTAAGCAACTAATTCTTTTTCTCTACAGTCTCTTCAGAATTTGTTATTTGTTGATTTCTTGATGATAGCTATTCATTCTAGTATAAGATGGTATCTCACCATTGTTTTAATTTGCATCTCTTGAATGACCAATGGTATTGAACATTTTTAGATATATTTATTTGCCATTTGTATCTCTTAATTTTTGATGTGTATATTCATCTCAGTTGCCCATTTTTGGGTTTGGTCTTTGAATTTTGGAGGCGTGATTTTTAAATAATTATTTATGTGTTCTAGGTACAAGTCCTTTTTCTGAAGGACAGAGTGCTATAATTGTCCCCCACTTTGTGGGTTTCCATTTTACTCTGTTGGTGATTTCTTTTGACATGCAGAAACTTCAAAAAGATGAGATCCCAACTGTTGACTCTTTAAAGTATTTCCTGTGCAGTGTGATTTTTGTCCATGATCTCTTTACCTACTCCATGTCTTTTAGATTTGTACTTACTTTCTCTTCCAGAAGATTTAGTGTTTCAGCTTTAATATTTAAATCTTTGCTCCATTTTGACTGTAATTTTGTGCATAGTGATTGGCATGGGTTTGGAAAGCCAGTATTTCCAGCACCATTTATTAAAGAGGCTATCTTTCTTCCAGTGAGCATATTTGGCCCTTTTGTCAAAGATATGGTAGCTGAGTGTGCTTGTACGTTTATCCACATTTTCCAATCTGTTTCATTGATCCTTAGGTCTGGGTTTTTATGCTAGTACCATGCTGTTTTTATCACAGTAGCTTGGTAGTATAATATTAAGTCAGGAATTGTAATGCCTCCTGCCTTTCCCTTGTTGCCCAGCATAGATTTTGCTATTCTAGATCTCTTCTGGTTCCAGATAAATTTAGGAATTTTTTTGTTAGCTCTGTGAGGTATACTAATGGTATCTTAATAAGAATTACATTAAGTCTGTATAGCAGTAGCTACCCTTGCTTTTTCTGGGTTCCTGTCACATGGAGTATTGTTCATCTTTTGACATTCAGTCTATCCATTTTTTTTAATTAAATGTCTTTTGTATGCAGCATATTATTGGATTTTGTTTATTGATCCACCCTGCCAGTCTGCTTCTTTTGATTGGTGAATTGAGGCTGTTTACATTGATGGGTATAACTGCTTTTATGCCTTTTTATTTTTAAGATGTCTTTCTTTTTGTGATCGTTAGCCATGGTCCTTTCTTCAAGTTCTGAAAGCCTGTCTTCCGTTTCAGTCACGTGATTTTGCTATCTTTCAATGGAATTATTAATTTTCTTGATTTCTGTTTGAATGTTTAATGTATTACATTTTTCCTATATTTTTATCCAAGGTTTCCATCATTTTTGTATGTTCCTCTATTTCTAGTCTATGTCTGGTCTCAATTTGCTGAGCAATTAATTCATTATGGTTGTCATTTCCTTTTACCCTTAAGAGATTATTTCTGATCTAATTTCTTCTGTATCCTATGGATTTGTTTCTTTATTTTGGTTGTTATCATTTCAGAATTTCAGAAATTTCTTCCATTTTCCTCTATCTTGTCTCTTGGTCTTGTTCTAGGGCAGGAGGCCTGAGATTGCAGTGTGCTTCTGTGCCTTGTCATTTTTCTATTTGAAAATCAAATTTATTTGTTTTCTGTGTTGATTATTGTAAGATTTTGTGTTACATGGCTATATCATTAGTATCAAGGCCTCTCGTGGTAAATTATGTCCTTTAGTGAGCCCTTCTCTGTGAAGGAAATTTTTAGTTTATATCTATCCCAAGATTCTACCTTCCCAAGTAATTAAGTATGAGGTGTTGGTATCTGTTTGTCTCAGTCCCCATTTCTTTGGTGATGGGGTTGTGGTGAAGTTATTACCAGTATTTTTACAGAAGCTTCCAAGTATTTTTAAGAAGGGAGAAGGACTGATTAAAACAAATATGACATCCTATCTAAAATGGTATAATTATCAATATCGATAGCATCAGTTACAGATTAGAAACTGCCAAATTGTTATATCTATTAATTTGGTTCTGTAAAACATAGGAATAAAATCTACAGTAATATGACAGAACTTTCAATTAGGATCTTATGTGCAAAGTGTTTCCTCTTTGGTGTAGTGTTTTTCTCTTGTGGTGGAGACATTTAAAAAAGGATAATGTCAGGTCAACAATTTCTGACATTGCCAATGAAGTGGAAGACCCAATACTATTATGGACTACTG
>NDGN011277480.1:0-11644 GCA_002564285.1 Tympanoctomys barrerae | reverse complement strand
GGGTGTTCAGGGTCTCACTACTAGATGGGACTCGTAGTGATCCGCCTGTTCACAGCCTCCCAAGAACTGGGCTTACAGGCTCGCATCACCACACCCAGTCTCAATTGCCATCTCAGAGTGCCCTGGGGGCAGGGTGAGCACTGCAGGCCCAGGCCGGGGGGATCAAACACCACCCCCCTGCCTGCTTGCAGGTGCTTTAATCTTCTGAGCTATTTGATCTGCCTTTGTAAAAATTTTTTAAAAATGTAAAATATCACTCTTATTAACCTTATAAACATACTTAGGCATCACACACATATACATTTACACTGAAAATGGATCTTGGCCTTGCCTACAATTTCTTAAATGTTTCTGATACATCTCCAGCATGATTGAGTTTATTTCCCTTCCCTTTTCCAATCAGTCTATTTAAGGAGATCTGTGGTGATAACATTTTGTTAGAGGCCTGCTAGAAAACTGATAGAGTATGATGGAAGAATAATTCTTAGCCCACAGAGCTCAAGAGCCACTTAATCAGTGCATAGTGCCCTGACAGAGCTAAGGACGGAGATTCATTTAAAATAGCTATGCTCCAACCCAGACTAGCTGCTAAGTGTCAAGACTGCCTGCATAAACCAGGAGGAAAATGAAAACCAGATTTTCTGCTATCAAACAATGCTGTTTTAAGAGTTATTCATATCCTATTCATTCTTCATCATCTATGAAATGAGTTGGACATGTGTAACGGCTTTTTATTCTATACCCAAAGAAACTTGAGACAAATGATTAAGAGATAAATTCTATATTTAACTCAGACTATGGGGGAAAAAAAACAAAATATGCCACAAATCCTTAAGTTCGTAGAACCACTGTATCACTATACAGGATGCTGCTTGCTAAGTTTTATCAATGAAGCTGGGACCAAAATTGATTCCTTAAATTATGTCAATTTGGGCTGTTTCTTCTAAATCACATAGAAACATGTTTTGTTCATATTGTAATCCTTACATTTCAAACTCTTTTTAATCTAATAACATGTTAGTATTTATTTAATTGTAGTTTAATAGTAGGGGTATGTCTTTGTTACTTCTCGTTTGTCCCTGGGACAAAATATCTGACATCCAGAGTTAAGGAAGGAAAGGTTTACGTGGCTCACAGTTTGTGGAGGTTTCAGTCCATACTCAGCAGTCTCCAAGGCAGAGTGGCGCATGGCAGAGAGGAGCAGTTCATAGCTGCAGAAAACATCAAAGTGCAGAAGGATAGAGCATCAGGGCAGCTAGCTAGCCTCTCTCCCCTGCTTGCATTTGTATGAAGATCATCTGTAGACACGTGTAGCTCACACCCATAATCCCCTCATTGGCTCAAGAATTAATCAAAAACTCTAGAGGCTACCCCAGGAGCATATGAAGCTTTGGGGAGAAAACTAGACACAAACCATAACAGGGTACAACTAAATTTAAAGTTTTATGATATTTTTATCCATGAAACATTGTTAATCATGTTGACTTGAAATATTGGCCAATGCAGGAACTTCTTGTAACAGTAACTCTATGAACCAGTGATGGGCTCTACTTAGAAATGACCGGTGGATGAAATTTCAAATACTTGGTTTCATTATTCAAGTAACTAATAAAATTAAATCAGTTCCTATGAGCTAGAAAGACTGAATAATGCAAATGAAAAATAAAATACAAATTAATAATCTACATATTGATGAAATATAAACTATCATAAGAGACAGCAATATGAAATTATTAAAGATAATACATAGAAATCTTTCAGTCATAGCTCAAAAACTATTCAAGATTTGGAATTCAAGAGTACTGTGTTTACTTATTTATATATTTCACACCAGTGTAAGAATATGAGAAGGGACAACTGTTAACAAATTTTGTGTTTAAGCTATTCATCACTTTTCAGTCTTGGCACCCTTACCTACAATAATACAAGCAGCTCCACTTATACTGAATTACTTTAATGGTTGTTTAATGGAATCTTTATTTTTTAATTTTAATATTTATTTATTTATTTGTTTGTTTGTTTATTTATTTATTTTTGTGATCAGCTCAGCCCACCCTAGGTGCAGGGCAGGTATGGCATGTGGTGCTGGGGATCAAAATGCGGTGGCTGCGCACTTGCTTAAGCTTGCCTAAGCAGGCACTTTAGACTGATAAACTATCTCGCTGGCCCCTAATAGAATTTTTAAAGTGTATAGATTAGAATAACCCAGAATACACCTGGGTTCAAACCTTACCCACTAAATCATCTGCCGTGAACTTGAGCAAGTGGTCTATGCAGCAGAAGTAACATAACATGAGAATAACTGCTCATTACTTATGAGTAGTATGTAGAGTACTTGCCATAGAGTCTACCGTGGTTCTACACTATTAGTTAAGCAGATATAATGCTAGTATGTGTTAGAAACAGTGGAAAGGGCCTGGGAGGTAGCTCAGCAGCATAAGCGCCTACTTGGCAAGCGCAAGGACGTGAGTTTGTTCTTCGGAACAAAAAAGAAAAAAGAAAGAAACAGTGGTAAAACAGTTTGTTCTTTTCACAAAATACTTACAATGCCAGATGTAAGTTTAAGTGAGCTTTACAAACTTCTAAATTTTAAGCTCAGCGGATTAAAGCTCCTGCAAGCAGCTGTAGGGGACGGAGGAATCCCCAGAGTTGCCATGCCGGCCCTACCTCAGGGTCACGCTGAGACAGCAATTGAGACTGGGTGTGGTGGCTCATGCCTGTAATCCCAGCTCTTGAGAAGCTGTAAACAGGTGGATTACGAGGAGTCTGATCTAGCAGTGATACCCTGAACGCCCTGTAGACCCATCCCTAAAATCAATCAATCAATCAATCAATCAATCAATCAATCAATCAATCTAAAAAATAAAAACGTCTAGGTTTTAGAATTTAGGGGCTGGTGAAATGGCTCAGTGGAATAAGTGCAGCCCAGGCAAGCCTAAGGGCCTGAGTTCAATCCCCGGTTCCACAAAATAAATAAATAAATACATAAATAAATACACAAATACATAAATAAATAAATAAAATTCACGTGGGTTGAGAAACTAAGGAAGAGAAAAGAAAAAAAGAGAAAAACTAAGTTTTAGAATTAAGAATTTACATGATGAGGAGTTAGATTGCAATTCTGTTTTCCTTTAAAACTAATTCCCTAATCTGCTTCATGTCAAATGTTTCCTCTGCACTTAATAAATGTTTTATTTTTAAAATATTGTTATATCATGTGATGCATACTCTAGTTACTTTCATTTTCCAAATACTCATTTCCCACTAGTTTTCCTCTTAGTAAATCAGGATCACTATGCCATAGAACTAAGTGTAGTGCAGATTGTTATTGTATGTTGTGCCGGTGTGTATCTTAAGGTTTTGGAAAAATGATGTATTATGCAAGGATGAATAAGTACACGGTTGTACTCATTGAAATGAGAATAATTCCTCCAGATCTGGAAGGGCTTAGGCACAATTGCATCACTTTCTACATAGGCATGTCGCACTAAACCTGTAGAAGTCTGGGACTTCTTGCTAAAATTGGCAGGATCTGAAGACTTCAGACACGGGAAAGATCAAGTGCACTAAGACAGCTGCATAGGGATGCCTACGTCTAGGATCACAGACAACTGTCATTTCTTCTGTATTGTTGGTGGGTAATATTTTCATTTGTATCCATTGAAATACAGAATATAAAACCAGTCTCATATAGTTTTAAGCTCCAGGAAATATACTCATTGTCCTTTATAAAGATGAGAATTCATTTTATATGTGATTGGGACTCAGTGCTGGATATAATCAGAGATGCAAAGGCTTAATTTGGGTTCAGTATCAAAAAGTTTGAGTTTATATGAAATTAGAAGTAAAACTATTAGAGAAAAGTGGAAGGAGATTGAAGAAGAAGGAAAATAGCTCAGTAGGTGGAATCTCTAAGAATATTATATGCATGTACAGATATGGCAAAATGAAACCAAATAGTCTGTATGAATAATAAATTTTACAGTATAATTGTTTTTTAAAAGATGTTTAATTACAGTATGGAAAAATGAGTAGAATTCTAAACATTTAGTGAATATATACTAACTAATAAATTTAGGGCTGTAGAACATAAAGTAAAGGAATAGGAATTTAAAATATCAGTGAAACAAGAAAAAAAATTGCTAATTTTTGACTACTTAGAATAAAAACTTTATTGCATAAGGGCAATAACATATGTATGGTTGAAAGCACTGGTGAGATAGCTCCTGCTTAGGTTAGCTCAAGGACCGGGTTTGATCCTTGGCACCACATGCTTCGCTGGCCCTGTCCTCAGGTGCACTGTGCAGGCCACCTAGACTGGGTGTGGTGGCATTCTTATAATCCCAGAGCTCATGAGGCTGAAAGCACGAGAATCTCTGAGTCCAAACTGCATAGGGAGACCCTGTACCAAACACATTAAAAAAAGAGAGAGAAGAAAATGTATGAATGGTTTGAAAAGTGTTGTGCTAGAGGAGAGACACTTTGCCGCATTTTGAATGACAACCTGGGTGTTACTGTTCAATTCCTCATGCAGTCAATACTGTATATTGCTTTCAAGTGTTTATTCTGCTCAAGGCAATATACTATGCACATTTTGGAAGCTAATGTAAACTCATTTACATAAGCAGATTCTCTGAAAGCAACAAATAGAGGTTTTGTTCCTTTATTTGTTCATTAATTTTTATATTAATTCAAAGTTAGTTGAGAAAATGGAAATAAATGCTTTAGTACAACACGGAATTGAGCAGTGTAGTTCAGGCTGCTCCTCGAAGGCACACCTACCTGGGGCCATTCACTCCTTGCTTCAAAGCTTGACCAAAAGAGGAGAGTCATAATTTACAAGTTTTCACTGCCATATTCTTCTTTCTCAAAAGTGAAAAAAAAAAGCAATACAAAATTTTTTAAAACGCTACCAAAGTTATTTTCTGTCTGTTTCATGTTGTCACAAAATGTAAAAGATGAAGACAACCCTATCTGAGGGCAAAATCTCTGGAGAGACTTTGTACTAGCACTGCTACACTGCAACCCTTCTGGGATCCGCCTCTGACAACTCCACACTTGAGGGCAGTGTTCTGCAGCAAATCCAGAAAATAGTCAGGCAGGGCTCAGCCTGGATTCAGATTTATTGGGAAGCCAGGCTCCATTTGAATGTGCACATTATTCTTATTGAGAGTCATCAATGCTTTGTCAAATTCTACAAATGTCTTTTAAATGACCATGAAAGTAAAAAGACGGTGAAATGTGAGAGGCGACCCTCAATGCAGACATAATAAATTTTACTCCTAAATCTGAGTTTCCAAATTATCCAAGCACAGAAAGAACACAATTAGACCAGAGAGTACAAATCAAAGAGAGTGACCACAGTCTCCTTCTGGATTCTAAGTCTCTGTTTGTGTGTGTGTGTGTGTGTGTGTGTGTGTGTGTGTTCCCTACCTAACCTTGCAGGTGGGGAAGAGAAACGGAGAATTGACATGCCTTTAGATTGTTCTTTCGGGTTTGTAACTGCACTACTGTTGAAATTCAGATCTTCCAGTTAGTGAAGCACAATTTTCAAAGAGGAAAACTACTCCGATGACAGAAAAAGTTACCTAAGGCATATATGAACATTTAACCATAAATAACCGTGAGTTGCTGCCTACAGACTCAGCCCTGTGAATCCATGGGTGTGCGTCTGTGTCAGCCCCTGTGTGCGGTCACACAGGCATCAATGTAACTATCATGCACATTTGTTTCTGGATACGATTATTGGAGCTACATCACACAACCCTCCATCCAAATTTCTAACCCAACTCTTGCTTTCCAAGTCTGTACATAATTAAATATTTGTATCTGCATCATGGAAGCAGAATTAATAACAGGCTTTCTAGTTAAAAGTTTGTACCTATTCACAAATTCTGGCATTTGTTAGCTTCACATGGAATCACTGGGGATCAAATTAATTGTTTTACTCAAATGGATGAAGTGTTTAAATGTGGCGGTTACTGCTATGCAGACTCTGCTCAGATTAAGGCATAGTTTCTTAGGCAGAACAAAGGCTTCTAAAGAAACGGCATTGGATAAGGTAGTATGTTAGCTCCCGAAGAGCAAGTAAACTTGTTCTCTACAACCCTGAGCCTTTACAGAGTCAGGTCCTAATAATAGCATTAGAATCTAGTACGCCAGCAGTTTTGGCTTTGTTACAGAGATCAGTTCACAGACGGTTCAGTTTGAATCTTATAAGACATTTGTTTTATGAGAAGCTAGATGAAGGTATGTGATGAAAAAACAGTACCTACTCCTGATTTTGAGTGTAGAAATACTCAGTTTTATCAATGGCTAATGTTCTTGCTGGCCATCCAGGTTCCAAGGTACATCACCAGTCTCCGTTTCTGTATTTTTATCAGTCCCTTCCTTTATACTTCTTTATTTGTAATAGCTCAATAGGAAAAATATGGAAGGTTTTATTATAACCTGTTTTTCTTGATGATGGGAAATTAAAACATAATATATAATTAATGTGCCATAATGAAGGTTGAGAAATTGGTAAAAATAATATTATTTGCATTTAAATCTCTTGACATTTTAAGCAGTATTCATAGTAACATAATCTGCTACTGGGAGACATTCAACATATCTACTAAACATAAAAGCATATTATAAAATTTGTGAATCTATACTTTCATTAAAATATTCTCCTGTAAGACAGTGTACATATGGTTTTAGTGACTGAACTTCATTCCTACCTAGGTGGCTCATATGTTAGCAAGGAGGAGGCAATTCTGCCCTATCTGTATGGTCCTATGTGACATAAAACAAGTCACAACACATTTGTGGGGGTTCATAGTTCTTATTTATGTCTTTCATGCAGCACTGAAATCTCTGTGAAGAAACACAGAGACACAGAAACTTCTTTCTGGTTCCAGAACACATTTACTTTTCCCTGAGATGGTGAAAGAAGTGATTCCCAGGCCACTGAGCCTTCCACTACGGTGTCTCCCCACCAAATGCTCCCCCAAGCACCCCAGAGAGCTCATACTAGGCATGTCACTCCTGAACTGTTCCTCAGCGTCTAACTCCTATAGACCGCTTCCTCGGACATCCCACAAAGCTACTTTTCAGCACAGTCCACCAACAAGTCAGCTACTTCTACCTGTTGGGCCATAGATTCTGTCTTATTTTCTTTTCTTATTGCTGGGAGGTAATACCAAACAACAAAAATTGAAAGTTACTACAAAGTTTGTAGAGGTTTCAGTCCATAGCTAGTTTGCTCCAGTGTAGCATGGTGTGTCAGAGGAGCAAGCATTCCTGATGGTGGAAGATACACAAAGCAACAAGAGGAGGGAGCAAACCTCTTTTTATTCCTTGTATGTTAAGAAGGCTACCTGCCCTAGTGCAAGTGTAGCCTGACACCCTTAATCTTAGTACTAGAGCAGAATTACTCCCAAAATCTGGATATAGCTACCTCCAAAAAGCCAAAAAGCCCCCCCCAGATTGCATGAGGCTTTGTGTTGGACATTCAGATACAAACCATAGCCTTCCGGTAGGACAGATAGCCTGATTATGATATAGGGGCTCTTTTCTCCCCATCTCCCTTCTTATAATTTTTTTATATTTTTCGCTGCCAAGATCAGTTGCCCTTCTGCCATGTGCCACCCTGCTTTGGAACCAGCTGGTTATAGACTGAAACATCTACAGACTGTGGCCTAAACTAACTTTTCTTCCTTTAACTTGTAGTATTAGGTATTTTGTCTCCGTGATAATAAAAATAGCTAAACCAGATTCCTCTCTCTAGGGAAACTTGGGATGACACTCCAGAGATTGTCCAGATTTTGAGTGTTCTGCTTCAGTCCTACAAGAGTGTTGGTTAGTGTACCCAGTAGTCTTATACTCATTGCAGTTCTCTTTATAACTTGGAATGTACTTCCTTATTATAATTCATAATTTTATACTGAAATCCCTTACAAATACTATTTAAGCTTTGTTTCTTAATAGAATCCCATTTCAGCCAGGCTTCTCACCTCTGGGACATGATACCTGGCATCCACAATTAAAGGAGGAGAGGCTTAATTCGGGTCAAGTTTTAAGGGGGTTCAGCCCATGCTCACCTGGCTCCAAGGAAGGAGCAGTGCAGCAGAGCAGCACGGCCTGTCATGGCTGATCAGCTGTTAAGGGCCACGGTTCAAAGTGGGGAAACAGAGCCAGAGAACAAAGGTCTGGGGTGGGGCATAGTCCCCCCACCCCCACTACAACTTCATGATCCCCCCAAGTACAGAAGTGTGCTCTTGGGGCCGGGGAGACGGCTCAGTGGAACAAACACTTCTCTGGCAAGCACAAGTGCCTGAGTTCATTCCCTGGTTCAAAAAAAAAAAAAAAAAAAAAGGAGTGTGCTCTACTAATCTACTAATTGTGGGCAAGATTCCAAAGCCAATCATTTCGACCCTCAACTGTACCCATCACAATTCTTTACTATTATGAAGGAATAGTGTTTTACAATTGATAGCCTCAGATGTATGCATTAGAAAACATGGTTCAGGACCAAATAATGACAATGTCTAAGCAATGTCATGTTCTAATATGAAAAGAAATAATGTTTCATAACTAAGTTCATTAAAATCACTAGCATGCATCCTAAAATTAATATAATATGCACATTAGAAAACATATGAAAATTATACCATCTTGTTTATAATTTCATAAAATGTTGAAAATATTCATTGCTCATTTATGATACAATATTTATAGTCTAGTCGAAATACAGAGCACTCAGTTTTAGAAATAATATCCCAAAAAGTGATCCAAATGATACTTGATGGTTAAAAGTTTGCAAATATTTAATTAATGTACACAGTAAAGCTGTAATGACAGATGACTAAAAGTATGGTGTCCTGAAATGACACAAAAACACACTTCATAAAAGCAAAGATTGATATATTGGTTTATGTTTATATTAAAAATATCCATATGAATGGCATAATCAAAAAAATATTAAAAGTGCATGTCACAGAATAGGAGTTTTCTCTCATGCACCATAGCTCATTTCCATTCCTGGCTTTCCCACCTTCCAGAATGCCTTACTTAATCCTCTGCTTATCTAAGTCCTCCCATCTGTCTAAGCTATCAAGTCACAGCCTCATTGATGATGTTCTCAATTATCTCAAAAATCAATCTACAAATGCCCTAAATCTACTACATTAAGAGATTGTAATCATCAAATACTTCAGATGAAAATATTTTATTTGGCCTTTTATATGTACAAAGTATTGAGCTAATCTCTTGCAATATTAAAATAACATGTTAGGCATGATCTTTGATTTCACTTAACTTTATATCCAACATTTCACTCTTTTCCATCTATAGTCACACCTCAGTTCACAAGCAATTCTGTTTGCAAACAAAAGCATTGGGTAAAATTTGGTCTCTCTTCATAAACTCCACACAAGGTAACAGAAATGATCATGACCATCTTTTCCACACAAACACAAATGCAACTGTCTTCTCTGAAGTGGTACTACAAATTAAATTAATAAACTAAGGTATTACTGGAGAGTAAGAGTTTTCAAACTTAATTGTGATTTTTACAATAATACACAGTTATTATGTTGCCCACAAGTTTAGAGTACTCACAACAGTGATGTGCACTAAGTCAATGCCCGCACATGGTTCCTCATTGGTTGATTGATTGCTTCATTAAATTTGATGTCAGAGCTTGATTGGAAGAGGCACTTCTGTTCGTGTCTTTAACCACAACAAGCAGCAGGTTAACATAAATATCTATTCCAGCTTTTCGTGGCTACAAAGGTTATTTTCACCTGAAGCATAAATACTTTAATGTTCACACCAGTGCATTTTACTTTATTGAGTGTTCTAAGATGAAGCTAAATCAATTAGGAGAGCTATTCTATGTGGCAACTCTTTGAGATATAGAGTATTTCTAGAAATATTTTCTTAATATTTAATCCATCTTCATTTCTACAGGCTTATGGGCATATTGTTAACAGTAAATTATTCAATTTATTTCATGAGCATCATTTTTTAAAGTTGCTTTCAAAGACTTAGACCTTAGGACCATTAGATTGAAGTGAGATTGACTTATTTAGCATTTAGAATAGAAGAGAGAAGAAGCATCAAGTGAACAAATCAGGAGGTACAGACCAGCAAAATCCAATTTCCTCCAGTAAATTACTGTGTAGAGATAACAGCAAACAGGTCATTTAAACAGAGGAGATGAGTCATTTATCCATGGTTCAGAGTTAGCAAAATTCATTGCACTGTAGGAACACCTGGTTATTGACACAGTTTAATGTGTACCATTTATCAAGAATGTACTAGTCTAAAGAACTAGTTTGGAGACTTCTGCCCAAATCAGAAATGAGAGGGGTATCTTTGCTTAGAGGAAAGACACCTGAAAGAGTCAACTAAACATGCCTTCAGATGGCCTCAATCAGTCAGATAACTTATGAGAGGTACAATGTCATATATAAATAGTAAGTCTTTAAGATATGTGTCAGTTCTAGTAACAAACTACAAATGCTCTTATCATTTTAATTCGTGGAGGTTTTGTCTTTCTGACTATCTTATATTTTTGTGAATAATGATGTTGTATATTTTGCATTGATTTTGTCCCTAAAGAATATGAAGGAAGAATAGGAGCTTACTTAGTACACTGATGGAAATCAAAAAAAAAATCCTTCATTAAATTTTTTAACTGGTTTTCCACCAATCCTCAAGTTACCACCGTGGATCAAGCAATCTTCCTTCCTATAAGTGCCAAGTAGTGAATATGTTAGGTTTTCCGAGACAGGCAAATTCTGTGGGAATTACTGAAACTTCCCATTGTAGTAAGAAAACTTTAATAAACAACTAGTAAACTAGTGGAAGTGGTGGTAAACTGCATTAACAGAAGGAAGCTACCCAGGGTTCAAGCAGGCATGGTGAACCTATGACGCACATGCTGCAGTGGGCTATATGAATGAATCACTGAAGGCTCTCAAAGATTCTCCATCACTGGACTCAATTTTTCCACAGTCCTTTGCCATTTCAATATATTATTAATTCCTGTGTTACAGGACATGATTATGAAAATATGAAAACCTATAATCAAATGCATTTTAAAAGGTGACTCCAAGCAACACTTAACGTTACACAAAATCTGAACAGTACTAGTTAGGTGCTTGGTGAATTAGTGATGGGACTGAGGACAGAAAGGCACCCAACATATCTAAAGTCAATTTGCCACAGTGGTCATTCTTATTTTTTGTCTTTGGATTTATTAAACTTATGAAATTTACTGTATAAAATGCTAATCTTGGGACTGGGGAGATAACTTAGTGGTCTAAGTGCCTGCCTGGCAAGCATAGGGACCTAGGTTTGATCCCAGGGCATGCTGTGCCAGCCCCATGCCAAGCCAGCCACCAAAACTGGGCATGGTGGCACATACCTGTAATGCTAGCACTGGGAAGGCTGAGACAGGAGTATCACTACTAGTCTGAGCTGTGTAACAAGGCCCTGTACCATATAAGTATATCAATAAATGTTTTAAAATTAAATTGGTAATTTTGCTAAATAACTAGTAAAAATTACCTATCTAATTATTATATTATTATGCATTATAACAGAAACATAACAAAGCTATGAATAGAATCTGTGCATAACACACACACACACA
>NDGN011277456.1:0-11677 GCA_002564285.1 Tympanoctomys barrerae | reverse complement strand
AAAAAAAAAAAAAAAAAAAAAAAAAAAAAAAAAAAAAAAAAGAAAAAGAAAGAAAGAAAGAAAAGAAAAAAAGAAACGTGCCTCTACTTCACTGGTGTGTTGTAACCTTTTCAGATTAACCGTATTCTAATGAGGAAGAATTTAAAATATCTTAGAACATGCACTCAAGCCTGCCTGCTCTGTGTCCAGGTGGTAGGTGGGCAGACACCTGCGCAGGCATCCCAGGCCTCATCAGACACCTGTGCAGGCATCCCAGGCCTCATCAGACACCTGCGCAGGCATCTGAGGCCCCGGCAGACACGCTCTCAGCTCTCCTCAGCCCTCGCAGCTCACAGAAGTGGCCGGAGTGATGGGCCACCCTGGTTTTACACTTTCCAGCTTCTGCCAGCCTTCATTTCTCCTTTAGTGGCCGGTGCCCACTGGACCTTCAGAGGACGCGTTCTGCACTTTGCAGTCATGTGGGTGCCACCCGGGCTGTGGACACCTCTAGTGTCTGCTCTGGTGACTCGGGGACCAGTGAGCTTCCTAGGACCCCGGGTCAGGCTTCCTGAGCAGTCATCCCAGAGCATTCATATATTGAAATATGTACTGTTTTATTATAACTTACTTTCCTTTTATTTCTTTTTTATATTACAGTTAGGATATTATATTGATTTTTTTAAAAAAAATGTGTGTGTAGGCAGGTTATATTATCCATTAATTTCATTTGAGGGTAGTAAAAGAAGATACTAGAAAACATTTGTTGTAAAAAGGGGATTTGGACCTGGTAGTTTGGAGAACCCCGGGTATCATAAATAAATAATTATACCAACAACTGACTGTACTGGTGTCAACTTGAGAAGTTTAGAAGTGACTCAGCAGAGAACCAGGATTCTTAGTTTGTAAATGTCCTCATCCTATGAAAAGGAGGACACGGTCATTATGTGAGTTCTTCACCCCAGCCCAGGGTAGCTGGTTCATAATACAAGGGGGCGGCTGGCTGGAAGCCGCAGCTGCGGCCCCTCCCTCTGCGCTCCACTGCTTTCTGACATGAACTGCTGCTCTCTGCCTTGGAGCCAGCCGAGTTTGGACTGAAGCCTCCACACACTGTGAGCTAAATAAACCTTTCCTTCCTTCACTTCCAGTGGTGGGTATTTTGTCCCAGCAATGAGTAAAAAGTAGCTGAGATTCTGGCCAGTGACTTCTGTGACACGCAGGAGGAGCACGTTGCCTCGGGAGCTTCCTGTCCTACCTGGGACTCGGGACACCTTCTGCCAGAGTGACTTCCAGAGGTGCCAGACAACAGCTCCGCCCCAGCCTAGCTCTGCTCTGTGGGGAGGATGTGGCGTCGGCCTGCAAGGCCTCGTGGGTCTGGTGACAGCTGAGGAACAGGGCTCGATCGTGTGGCACAATGGGGCAGGCAGGAACAGGAAGCTGGCTCCCTGGTGCAGAGGAGATAACTGGCCCCCTCCGGGTCCACCTGGCAGGCGTGTTAGGCAGCCTCTGAGGCCGTGCACTGTCGCACTGTCAGAGGTGCTGCAGGAACAGCAACAGGCCAGAGCTCAGCCTGCCCAAAGTTCGGCTCTTTATCGCTGAGAGGACCAGTAAGTGTGGGGGACGTGAGTTGGAAGAAGGGTGGGGCTCAGGGGCGGTAGGCGAGCTCCTGCGGGTGCCCTGAAGGTGACCACATGTGACAGGAAAGCGGAGCAGTCTGGGCCCCACCAGGTAGCCGCGTCCTGGCTGCTTCCTGGCTTTGCCCAGGCCCTGGCCCCAGGGACCCACGCTGGCCTCAGCTCGCTGCCCCCGCCTGGGCCTCCTCCTGTTCAGCTCCTTCCTGTTGCCTACGCCCTGGAGTCTGCTCCAAACCTTTCGAGACCTTATTTTCGCAGCCGAGTCCAGGCTCCGAGGTGTGGCACCCTAGGCCACCCCATCCAGGCTGCTTCAGACCAGGCGGGTCCACGCCCCTCGTCTTCCACTCCAGAGGCCTTTCTCCTTCCAAGTGTCTCTGCGCGTCTGCTTGGCACTTTGTACTCAGATTCCTCCACATTCTGCGTCACCGGGGGTCAGCACAGGGCACGGGCCAAGGAGCCCTGCAGGGCCAGGAGAGCAGGGTCGTGCGGAGGCCAGGCCAGCTGGCCGTGTGTCCCGACCTGCGTGCTCCTGCTGCACCCTCGCCACGGGATGATGGCGCTTTCTGGGGTGAGGCCCACCTTCGGGCTAGGGCAGCCTTGGCTCTCCAGCTCTTCTTTGCTCATGGGTAGTGAGGGTGCCTTTCTGAGATGGATGAGGGCACCGGGCACCTGGCACGGGGCAGGTGTCCTCTGCGGTCACAGACGCAGGGCAGGGCACACAGTGGCTCTCAGCCACTCTCGCAGTCAGCCTGGCCCACACGGCAGGGCAGAGGCGGGGGCTGTGAGGGTGTTCTCGGCCCAGCTGGGTGGAGCACTGAGGGAGCTTGCATGTGAGCTGAGACGTCGGTGGGGAGTTCACAAAGCGGGGCACACAGCTGGGCTGAGCTCCGAGACTGGAGGAGGAGGGCTCCCACCAGGAGCAGGGGAGGACGGGAGGCGACCGGAAGCGCTGAGTGCGGAGCAGACACTGTCACGCTCTCCTCACGCCCCAGAGCAGACGGTCTTGTAAAGCCGTCACCATCGTGGGTGGGCAGCGCAGGACGGAGCAAATGAACTGGGTGTCCACGGGTGCCCTCCCTGGCCCGGAGCCCAGGAACCCTGCGAGGCCCGGAGCGCCGCCCGGCGTGCGCTGTGAGCGGTGTGTGTGTGTCGAGCGTGGGGCTATTTCCTCTAAGCAGCATTTGATGAAGCCGGTCAGGCCCAGGCCTGCTGGTCGAGGATGTCGTTGGCGGAATAATGAGTCATTATTATTGAATGGGCCCATGTAATTAATCCAGGAAAATCATGTCCTGATGGACTGTGTCGCTGAGCGGACTGCGCAGTGAGAGCCGTGGGCCCCAGGGGAGCGCCGGCCTCGTTCATGGCATTCTTGAAATGCAGATTTTTTTCCTGCGCAGGTCTGGATTGCCCATTTTTCATCCTTCTGTCTGTGCGACTCTGCTGAGAACAATGTGCTTCATTTCAGTTCAGCCAAGAAATAGACATCGACAGACGACAGGCAAGGAAGATGACTGCAAGGTGTGTAAGTGTATGAGGGTGTGAAAGTACGCTGAGTGAACATGTGGCACGCGTGCGTGGGTGTGTGCGTGCGTGCACGCGCATGTGTAAAGCCTACAGCACCTAGATCTGACTACCTGAAAGCCAACTGGATAAATGAGAACCACCAGACTTGCCCTCCGTGTGAGGCACGTGCTGGGCTTTCTGTGAAAATGAAGGGCATGAACACAGCTTCCCAGGTAATCCAAGGCACATGAACCCGCGGCGCGTGCACAGCACGTGTGTGCCCGTGTGTCTGTGTGCAAGACACACGGCCTGCAGCCAGATGAATCAGCCCCGCAGGGTTTCCCTCGTGAGTAACAGAACGGGGCCACCACGGAGCCAGGGGCCTAGGCAGCTTTGGTGGGACGTCGGGTTACTGGAGATATTCATCTTAAATTAACTGCAGTTGAAGAATGAACAGAGAACAGAGTGCTTGCCTGTCGGTTTTGTTCCTTAATTTCTGAGCCTATTTTGCAAAGGTCTGACTAAAATTCATTGTAAGCTTTTCCAAAAAAGCAAAAATTTGAGGAAGAGGAAAACCTTATGATTATTACCTAACAGCTGAGAAGGAAGGAAAAGGCCACTTACAAGAGATTAAAAAGAAAGTGTGGACTCTCGCTGGTATGAGTATTTTGCACAGAGTGGAAGAGAAAAAAATCTAGAGTGACTCACATTTCTTAGAAGCATAAAATTAACAATATCAACAGTAGGCTGCCCTGTCCTTACGGAAGTTTCAGCCAAAATGTGAAATGCTAGAGGAACTTTCCTTTCATGATCCAACTTCTTAAGTCAGAACCAGGGCTGTGGTATTACTTTGTCATTTGAAATCTTCATATGCACCTTTATAACATCACATTCAAATCAAAGCAAGGCTTCCATGTTTTATTGACATTTTCCACATAGGTTGAAACCTCTTAAAATAATTCATATGAAATGAAATGACGGTGAGGCGGTATTGTTCTGACTGATTTTTCAGGGAGGCTTTAAGAAAAAGTCCTCATTATTTCCTGTGAAGTGAAAACCCCTCTGTGAGGAATAAAATTTCAACTGTTCATCACAATATATCCCATCCATGTAAGCTTCCAGAATTAGCATAAGAACTTGTGGAATTTATGGTCCATCATACTTGTTGGAATGTGACATTATTCACAGGCTGTGTCACCCACAGACATCTGTGACTTGTCCCAGAGCTCTGGTGTGGAAAAGTAGACTTGAGAAGCAGTTTTGGGGTCTCCAGACTTCTGCACTGTACTTTCACAGGCCGGATGAAAGGGTCTGTGAAAATGTCCACCGCCTCCGAGTGCAGCAAGCACAGAGGCCTGAGGCAGCTCTGCTGTCCTCAGGAGGTGGCCCAGGGCTCGAGGAGACAGAACTGGAGAGCAGATAGGGTGTCGGCATTGGTCAGGACGGGCACAGCCCCTGGCTGGGGAATGGGGTCGCGTGGCGGCTTAGACTGCCTTGCCTAGGCATTTCTCATTCTTACCCACCCACTGAGTTCAATCCCCGGTTCTGCAAAAATAAATAAATAAATACATACATACATTTGTCCCAATTTTTCAAGTGAAGTGTCTCACACTACATTGTGTCGCAGTCTTCGGTTGGAGCGGTGCTCCTTGCGGCTGAGGTCTGATCAACTGGCAATGTGGCTGTCTGCCCTGCAGAGGGCAGCTACCGTTGTCCCCTGAGCTGGCAATGACCACCATCAGTGGTGATCCCAGCTTGGCAAAAGGCACAAGGTGCTGAGATACTCCAACATGCTGACGCGCTCTGTGGAAGCTGAGAGCTTATTTCAGAGCAGCCTGGCGACTCATGAACTAAGGGTGGGACAGGGCGGTGGTGGGTGTCACGGCATCAAGAGAGCAGAGCAACAAGAGGTCTTGGCCGCCATGGGAGGCCCGCGTGCGGCTGCAATCTGACAGCCAGGTTTGCCTGAAATACCCTCACCTGAATTGTCAAGACTATTATTTGCAGGAAGCGATAGCTCCGAGCACCTAACTCCTTCATGTTCAGCAGCACCCAGTTGGTAGTACATAGGAAGCTCCTCTGGCACTTTCCCAAGTGATATCCTGGCCTCGCGGCCCACGCTGCAGGTCCTTGAGGGAGAAACATTGGGCTGCCTTTTCTTTCCCTTTAGTTTTGGGAGGTTACCAGAAATTGAACTCAGGACCTTGTGCTTGCCAGGCAGGTGCTTGTACTGCTGAGCTATGTCCCTGTCCACTTCTTTTTCCTTTTTTTCTAGGATGTCATTGTCACTTGAATGACTCAGTGAACAGTGGGTATTCTGTCTTTGGTGTCTGACAGATGTTTTCTCCAAAATGATCCAAGTTCTTGTCATATCAAGGAACAGTTTCCAAAAGCTGTCCTTCCTTTGGCTTTCTGTATTGTGTTGTGTTGTTGCAATAGAACTTGTTTTAAGCACTGTTCTGCTGACAGAAAACACATGATTTTGAGACCAGTCATTTAGAGTTTTAAGAAAAAGAAACTGAGTTCTTTAAATGTAAATGTGAACACCGGCAGTGTTTATTGTCAATGAGGTGAAATTCAAAGTGTTCAAGCAAATATCTGAATTCAGGAAGGTTAGTATCTACCACAGTAAAACGAAGAGCTTCTCAATATTTAGAAACTTTCTCACAGGGCCCATGGTGACGTTAAGGAAAGTGATTTATTTTCAATCTAGCTTATTGAGATGTACTTTATGTAAGGTAAAACTGATCCTTTTATGTACATAGTTCAGTACATTTGGCCAATATGTAGTCGTACATATAACCATATGTATTGTAATAGATAGTAATGCATGATCATATAATCAGATACATGATGCATATCTATATATTTATAAATGTCTGTATCTTCTCATCCTCACAAATAGGATATAGGATATTTCCATCAACCCCACAATCTCCAGGGGTGTCTTTACAGTCAAAATCTTCTCCTGCTTCTAAATCCTGCAGCCACACATTTGCTTCTGCCCTCTCATTGTCCATCTTTCCTGTGATATAACATGTGGAATCATATTGTCCATAGCCCAGGTGTCTGGCTTCTCTTGTGTGACGTAAAGTTTTTCACAGAGATGATTTTTCTATTATATAGTAAAATGTGTCAGTACACACTCTACAGAGCTTGACAAACCAACATGACTGAGTGCAATCCCATGTGTTACAAATCAGTATGTGAAGTGTGCAGTCCCACACGTTACACACCAATATGC
Organism: Tympanoctomys barrerae; assembly: GCA_002564285.1. Classification (NCBI taxonomy): domain Eukaryota; kingdom Metazoa; phylum Chordata; class Mammalia; order Rodentia; family Octodontidae; genus Tympanoctomys; species Tympanoctomys barrerae. The sequence goes on along the minus strand of NDGN011277456.1, from coordinate 5,320 downwards.
CTGAGTGTGCAGTCCCACATGTTACAGACCAATATGTCTGAGTGTGCAGTCCCACGTGTTACATACCAGTACACCTCAGCGTGCAATCCCACGCACTGCAAATCAATATGTGCAGTGTACAGTCCCATGCATTACACACCAATATGCCTGAGTGTGCAGTCCCACGCGGTACACACCAGTATGCCTGAGTGTGCAGTCCCACGCGTTACACACCAGTACACCTCAGCGTGCAATCCCACACACCGCAAATCAATACACCTAAGTGTGCAATCCCACACATCACACGATGCACAAAAGTCCACCTGGGATGCAGGATGAACCAGTGCAGCTTACTGTCCTGTGTGTGCAAAGCCCATCAGTAAAGCTTTGATTCCACATTGAATTCTACTACTTCAATGTGACTGTCGTGTCAGAGAAGAATATTCAGATTTAAGAAAAAAAACTATTAAAATACTCTTCTCTTCAGCCACATACCTGCCAGTGTGAGGTCAGATTTTCTTCACAGAGCTCTACCAAGATAACACATTTTAGCTATCTGAATGGGAAAACACACAGGGAAACCCAACAGCCGTATGAAGGAGACCTGGGGCACCCATTGTTCTAAGTGTTCTGCTTCAGAAAATGTATGCTTTTATAGATATGTGTCATTTATATTCATATCTAATGGATTCATTATTGCACTATCTTGCAAAAATTCAAACCTATCTCTCTGTTCAGTTGCAAGTACTGAAAGGTATAAGCAGCATGACACAAAAGCTCTTTAGGTTCTTAATAATCTTTTACAAAGTAACAGCCCCAGAGTCCAAACCGTCTGAGTCCGCATCCCTGGTGGGTGGACTCACCACTGGCGACGGAGGACACTCCATGCTGGGGACACTCAGCACTCAGCACAACCTTAGGGAGGGGGCCTCTCCCCTCCCCCATCTGTGGGGAGCTTGCATTGTGCAATTGTGGGGTGAATGAGAGCCAGGCTATCTGCCCAAAGAGGAAGGAGAGGCGGAGTCTCTGAAGTGAGCCAGTGACTTTATCCAGCATTCAGCACCGTGGCTCAGAGGGGACCCAGCTTGGTCGAGCCACCGACACAACTGACCTGCAAGAGACTGAGGGGGCGTGTGGGGGTGACGGCTGGTTTGGCACAGCTACCCGGAAAGGCAGCAGGTACACGGAGAGCACAGAGCACAGGGCCTGTGACCTGGCCGGGGTGAGCCGGTGCAGGGAGAGGACCCAGCAGCCGGGCTGTGTCACTCCTGGGCCAGGCACTGCATGCGTGATTGTGGACTTCTGGGGGTTTCTTCTGGCGGCGGTGGCCAGGTCAGATCTTTTGATGGCAGCCCCTGCTGCAGCTCAGCAGGGGGCACAGCCACAAGGCCGCGGGACGTCAGGGGGCTTTCTGTTCTCACTGTAGCGCAGCCTGGTCTGCGGGCGGTGTGGACGCGCTCATCTTTGCGTGAGGCCAGGTCTCTTGCTGAGCCAGGTTCGGGTCCTAGCACAGGTCCACTGCCGGCCCCAGCACCATGTGGTTGTTATCCCGGGAGAACCTGGGCATATTCTGAAATAGCCGAGTCTAAGGCTGCATTCCCGGCGCCCCTGGCAGAGCCACATTCACGTCTCCTGTTCTGAAAACGCAATACACTTGCCTACAAAGCGGCGGAGTCAAGCTTTCCAACGTGCCTTGCTCTGATCAAAGGTTGGTGCTAAGGAGAGTTCGCAAGGTTGACCTAGATTCTGCATTAATACTGCATTTCTGGTGGCAGTCCCTCATGCGTAATCCTGCAGGTGCTCTATTCTAACTTAGTAATAATCCACGGCCATGTATCCAGTATGACAATACTATTAATTATTTTGCAAGGAGTGCAGGAAACATACAAACTGATAATGCTAAGGGGCAAACACTGCAACATACCGAGACCGCACTGTAGCCTCGACACCTGCTCGGTAATAAGCCAGGGAGCACCCTAACTCGATGTTACGGCATGTGCTGATACACAGAGAACGTCATATGCAAAGCCTATAATTCACCCAGAAGAGCCGCATCTTCCCAGCAGGAGGGTGACCACGGCACCCCGCATGCTGAATACGACCTGGCTCGGGTGTGGCCCGCGCCCCTCCTGTCTAATGTCCTGTGAAGATGCCAAATACTCTGCTGCTTCTTGGATGCAAATGACGCTTGGTGCGAAGGGAACATCAATTATTCGTGAACAGAGAGCGGAGGCCTGGAGTCCTCATAAAGGGTGCTGGAACGAGCAGCTAATAGAAGTATCAAAAGGCGGCGTGTAGAGCAGGGCGGCTGCCTCAGAAGTCTCTTCCTCAGAGATAAAGTGAGGCAGATTTTCAGGCTTCAGTGCTGCGTAGGTTACATACGACTTTGTCGATGCTGATGAGCATGCTCAGACACCTTCCTTTCATCCACGCGGCCGCCAGCACACACGGAGGGTTTATTAGCACTATCGACTTTTCCTCGCTGAACCTGGTGTGGGCGTGTGTCAGTCTTACTCCTCAGTGACAACAAATTCCTGGCGAGGGCGGATCCTTTGTCTTCACCAAGCAGCCTCCGAAGGGGAGGTTGTCAGGGTGCTGTGACCGCGGCTCAAGCTGGACTTCTTTGCTTTCCTCCACAGAGGACGAGGTGAGGGCGGGAACGCCGGCTTGCTCAGCTTGGCACGTGCAGTGCATTTGCTGCTGGGGGACGGGGCTTCCCAGGGCTGGCAGAGCTCACGCCGCTCCCTTGATGCCCAACCAACCCTCTCCAACTTCTTGATTAGTGTTGTAAGGACACTCATACCAAGAATAAAAGGATTAGAGAATACTTCTAAAAATGAAGCAGGTTCCTGCATTGGAGAATGATAATCCCAAATCTACCACTAACCTGCTTCCACGGCCAGGGAGCGGGTAATCCCTCTACTTGGTGGATGGATATTGCCTGCGCAGATGAGAGTGGCCTGCCCATTTGCTTGCATTTGGTGCCCTTTGGTGGGCAGGAAGCTTGCAGAGGTCACAGGTGCAGGGATGCCTGGCGTTCCTAACCTTGTCCTGAGTGCTAACACCTTACACACGTGGGCCCCTTGCTGCCTCGGAGGGGCTGACAGCGGTGCCCTGAGCCTCAGGTGCTCCTAGCTCGCGTTCACTTTCCGAGGCAGCGTGCCTCGCGCACAGCTGGAGCTTCCTGGGGATTGTGCGGCTCTGGATGCAGCTGGACCTTTGGCGTTGGGGCCACTGTGTCCCCAGCAGCTGAGCTTGGGCGACCAGTAGGGCCACGGCTGGAGGCACTAAGAGGTGCTTCAGCCTCAGTATGAAGAGACTGCTGATCTGAAGAGGGACTATAAGCCACCCCACCAAATTCACATGCTTTAGAGGGAAAGTGGAGGTGTGCCGACGACGTGAGGTGGCCTGAGGCCTCAGGAAGATGGTGGCAGGGCCTGGCTGAAAGTGCAGCCTCCTCAGTCCTCTGTGCTTATTGCCTCTGATAGCATTTCCACAGTGAAACTTTTCTTCTATTCATTATTTATGCCCTGCCTGTGTGCAGAGAGCGTGGAGGCCAGCTGCCCTCTGTGGTGCTTTCCTTTGAACACTGCAGAGCTCCCTGGGCCCTTGTGACCTGAGTGGGTTCAAAGAGAAGGACCCGTCCTCCCGTCCGTGATCAGCGCGCGGCCCTCGCACCTGTGCGCCGCCGGCTTGTGCCTTGCGTGAGCAGGCGCTAGCTAAATCCAGGCAAAATAAGTAAGTGAATCGTGGTCACTTGGACTTCAAACAAGAGTTCATAGCACAAGCGGGGACTGTGGCGGGGAAGGTGGGTGGGAGAGGACCAGGTGGACGCGCCGCTGGGCCAACCTGGAGGGTGGCCACGGCCCGGGAGGTGTGTTGGAAGGACAGCTGCCACCTCTCTGAGCATCGGCTCCTCACCTGCGAGGGTGAGAACACTTGGCCCTTGGCGCGGTTAAATGAGAGATAAGTGAGAAAACACACACCACAGCCGGCCTCCAGCGTGCCGGAGTGTGGACACAGCACACAGGCAGGTTCTGTGAGAAGCGCTGGGCTTTCCTCTCCATCCTCAAGTGTGCTGTGTGCAATGACATCAGCAGAGAAGTGGGCATTGGGAACGGAGAGCACACACCACCCAGGTCACGGTGGCGTCAGCACTTGTCTGGAGAAGCCGAGTCCCAGTGGCAGGCACCGGGGCTTTGTGCAGGAGCGGAGGAGGAGTGGCAGGCAAGGCATTCTGCTGACCCCGGGCCCACGCTGACAGGACAGGTGGACACACCCCAGCCAGCAAGGAGGGTCTCCTTAGGGGGGCTGTGGCTGGAATCCTCAGGGCAGCCTTACATTCCTAAGCTGTGACTTCGGGGGTGAGGACAAAGCCCACGGGCACTGGCAGTGTACCAAGAGTGCCACCAATCCAGGACAGTGCAGCTCACCCAGCTGGGCCCCTCACCCTTGCCGGGACCTGGCGCTCCTCCATGTGCCCCGTCCCGGCCCAGCCACCTAAGGGGGCCTGACAGCCCCTTCTCTCCTCAGCAGGGTCTCCCTCTCCTGTTCTGGGGTGTCCGCTTGGCAGCGCTCCAGGCCCTAGAACCTTGAAGGCAGGCGCTGTCCATGTGGAAAGACTGCTGGCTGCGGTCCCTGAGGGGCCAGCTGCGCTCCACAGTGCGGTGTGGCGGGCTGCACGCTCATTGCCTCTTGCCAGGTCCAGGCTGCTGTCAGGCACGGGCTGGCAGCTGCTCCTCTCAGCGGCTGAGGAGCCTGGACTGGCTGTGCGACCCCCACCAGCCAAAAAGTGGGGTTGGGCAAGTCTGAGAACGGGGTGGGGCAGGAGGTGGCCCCGCTTCTGCGCCTGGCCTCAGACTGACTGAGACAGTGCCCTCCATCCTCCAAATGGAATTGGTATTCAAAGGCCTAAAACTGTCAGCATCTTTCCACATGGACTGCTTAAAATTATGAGTTTTAAAATGCACCCTCCAAGGGCTGGGGGTATAGCTTGGTGGCCTAAATGCCTGCCTGGCAAGCTCAAGAGCCTGGGTTTGATCCCTGGTGCAGCATGCCATGCTGACCCTGGAGCCCCAGGCGTGCTGTGCCAGCCCAGAAACTGGACGGGGTGGCTCACGTCTGTAATCCCAGCACAGGGGGATCGCTATGAGTCTGAGCTGCATAGTGAGACCCTTTACCAAATAAACTTTTTGGCTTCCCCAAAAAGCCAGAAAAGAAACCAAGGAAGGAAAAGAAAGCAATCATAGTTGAACAGTGTTAAAAAGATAGAAACAAACCACCTTAGACCAGGTTTTGGTTCTCAAAGGTTGAAACCCAGTGAGCCAGAAGCAAGTCCCAG
>NDGN011277451.1:0-13876 GCA_002564285.1 Tympanoctomys barrerae | reverse complement strand
ATTTGGTTTCTTTAATCTTTAACTTTTCCAAAAGCCCTTAGAAATAAATGGATGAAAATTCACAGCCAAAATTCCATCTCCCTGATGGAGCTATAAGGCACTGTTGTGGTACACTAAAACTGGAAATCAAGTTTCAACCAAGTCGACATGTTTACCAACTTACTCTCAGCCAAACCGTAGGCCTGTCTGAACTAAAGAGGCAAGACTCAGGAAGCGCATTTCAAAAAGTGAGTAAAATTTTCTATATCTGAAAAAAAAAGGCTGATGGGCTAAACATCAAAGAACTGGTCCAGAGGAAGTGTAGGCTAAGGAATGTGCACTCTACTCTGACTGTCATGCACAGCATCTCAGGATTGCTAGAGGGGGAGTGGCTTGGTGTTTAGGTTTTAAAAGTGTGACTTTTTATGGAGATAAGAATTGATGCAGTGAGGTCCTGGCATTGGCAGGAAGGTCAGCTAGGACACACTTGTTAAAAGTGTTATGCATTTATTTGGTACAGAGTCTTACTATGCAGCTCAGACTCGTAGTGATCCCTGTCTCAGTGCTGGGATTACAAGCATGCACCACCACACCCAGTTCTGGGGCTGGTATGGCTGTGGTACTGGGGATTGAACTCGGGTCCTTGCACTTGCCAGGCAGGGGCTTAGACCACTGAACTATCTCCTCAGCCCAAGCCAGGATACTCTTCTAAAATGACTTTAGAATGAAGTGATGCAGAATTGACCTGAGATGCTGCATAGGTGAGCATAGGTTGGAACCAAAAAAGGAGAAAAGCATTGATCTGCGTAGTTAGTAGTTAGATGTAAGTTGCAGGGGGCAACAGGAGAGAAGAGTCTGTGTTGACACACAAGCACAGTTGTGCCATTTGAGTGACCCCACAAAGCCACAAAATGGGATAGGCAATGTAGTAGGTACCAGTAGCAGAGGAGGACAATGAGGTTGGATATCTTCTTTGTGTCTGAGATATGCATCTGCTGGTCTGTGTATGTCTGGAGTCATGAGGATGGGACAGTCCTGAAAGTAAGAATTCTGAGGGTCAGGGTATGAGTGGCATTTAGAGACAAGGGTTTGGATAATAGTCATCCAGAAAGAACATAAAGAACACAGCCTGAGTACAGGCAGAGGATGGGAGAAATCCTAAGAAGTATTCCAGAGAGCTGATCTAAGGAAGGAAGCACCAATAGTACAGGATGACTTTAGTAAGTCCTGGAGCTTATGTATGCTCTGAACTGCTGACCTCAGGGGGCAGGGTCATAGGAAAGTAGAGAGAGAAATCAGACCACAGGTGTAAAGTGGCACAACTCATCAAAATGGAAGTGTAGTGCAATGCTTTAAACACACACACACACACACACACACACACACACACATGCTGGGTCTGCAGTGTCTGGATGAACAAGGCCATCTTCGTGGTATTTCCTTTTTATTTGATATGAAAAAAATTTTTTCACAGTCAGGCATTTTCAGTTGATGATTTGGATGACAGGCCACACATACAACAGTGATCAGGTAAGTGCTTCTTCTAGTGAGGTCATTGCTGTCTTCATCTGTGTAAGTACACACTGACTTTCACAAAAGAAAAAACATTTCCTGGTGACTAGTTTCTCAGAATGTGTCCCTGCCCATGAGCTTTGCATGCCTGTCAATCTTTTTCCTTCCTTCCTTTCACCTTCCTCCCCCATTTTCCTCCCTCCTTTAGTCCTTCTCTCCTCCCTCCTTCCTTCTATTCATTTAGCTATCTATGAGTATTTAGACCTGTAACTGAGGTCTACATAAAGTCAGTTGGAAACTGCATTTTATCTATGACAGCCCAATGTTCTGTAAGGTTACTGAAATTCCTGGATGGAGGGGTAGGGAACGGGTATTTAGCAGTTCATGATTGTATCTGGCTCCAAGTTATAAGCATGCACATTGTAAGCCTCTGATTATGTTCCCTATTTCAAACCACATTGGCCCCATCGACCACATTTACTGACCACACTTGCCCTCTTCATTTCGACAGAGTCAATATTGCATGAAGATTGGAGAACTGAAAGTAGTGTTGAAATTACAGTGACATAGATACCATCAAATCAACATGAACTGCCTGCCACTAAAGAGCCACTTGGTGACACTCCAACAGAGAAACTACCCCCTCCAGTGGTTCCTTTACCTCACATTATAGCCTGTATTGTCTGGCTTCTCTTCTTATGATTCTGTCTGTCTCTTTCCTAGGTTGGGACTTCCCTTTACTCTGCTATGCACAGCACATTAAGCTCTCTCTATCCTCTTCCCAGCGACAGCTCTAGCTCTGCCATTTCATATCCAAACTGGTCAACGGGCTCAAAAGATCCGAGGGACCTTTGTAAGAGAAGCTACTGTCGTAATGATGAAAAGGGTCTTCTCCCATCTGCAAAATGGTCCTCTTTGAGCTACAACAAGAGCCTGGTGAATCACTGCAGTCCACAACCTGGACCACTGTATGCTGCTACTTCTGGCTTCTCTGACTTCATTCTATTCAACTATAATTTGTCTTCAATAGAACAGAGTAACATTTTTCCAAAATGCAATTCTGATCACACCAATCACTGGCTTAAAACTCATCAGTGGTCTACTCTACAGAATAAAGTGCTAATCTTTTTTAACAAGCAAAAGGAAATTTTGGCCTTATTTTCCATCGTCTTCAATATCTTTCCATTACTGCTGCCTAAACCATACCAAGCAACTTCCAGTTCAGAGCAAATGATGCATCCATCCTGATAGTCTCCACACCACCCTACTCTGTGTGGGATTCCCTTCCCACTCTTCACACGTGCTTAGTGCCAACTCATCTTTCAAAAATGACTTTGACAGATAACTTACTAACCCTAGGAGATGGGGAAAAGACATCTTTGCAAAGAGCCTCTGTTCTTTTCTATACTCTCCCTACAGTGCTCATTCAAATTCCATGATTCCCTCTTTTGAATTCTAGCTCAAATCCCATCTATACAACTCCACTCCAATCCCTCAGGCCAACAGGCACTGCAGACATATGCATTTAAAACAGAACTTGTCTTCCTCTCTAGAAGTTGCTCCTGTTGCTTTCCAGAGTCTTACCTGTGACTCACTGTACAGTCTTCCCTATCTCCACCTTTTTTTTTTTTTTTTATCCTACTGGACAGATTAGCTATCTTTGACTTCCAGATTCAACATTGACAAGCTCTAATGTAACACTTGCTGCATGAGTTCATTAAGACAGTTAACCATATCTGATCTCACTAGTGTCTCAGTGTCAAGTACATTCATTAAATATTTGTTGAATGAACAACGCTTATAGGACACTTTACTTTCAGTATAGTCTTGATCATAACTGCATTTTGCATTTCTGATAGAAAGTAACTCTGGTTTGTTCAACACTTCAGTCAATATGACACAGATCTTGCTCTTCAAACACCAATCCATCTTCCAGCTTTTTTTTTTTTAAAGAGAATAAACTTCTAAAAATATTAGGAACAATACAGAATTTCAAAGAAAATGAGATGGTAGGAATTCAACAATGGCTGTTACACTAAATAGTCTTCAAAGTAGTTGTTCAGATTACTAGACATAAGCATGTAAAATTGGTTAAAAAAGCATTAATTGCTCCTTTTAATAAACCAATAGAAATTGTGCTCACCCTGTCTTTTCACTTGGGAATGACCCTTTCATGTCCTTGGATTAATGAGCTACTCATCTTTCAAGTTTCATTTCTATGGAAATTAGCTGTTCCACTCTTCCCTCCAAGTCATCACTTATTCATCTTCTCCTTTGGTAACTTACTACAATTTTTTTTTTTTGCATTATACTATTTGTAGTCTTGATCTTCTGTTGGACTGATACCTTGGAGATCAAGCACCAACTCTTTGTGCATTATGAATGCAAGACTCAGCACCTGTTTGAACACATCAACACCTAGACGTGCCAGTGTGCTCTCCCCATTCCTCCCAGTTTCTTAGCCTCAAAACTTTTTCGGGCATATATTTAGGTTTTCAGAAATGTAGGCATACAATTGAAAGTATACTAATCTTCTCGCACTAAAGTTGTCACTAGCTCCAACTGTTCATTTTTTTGTTCCTGAGTTTAAGGTGATCTATTAATCACTGTCACCTGAACACCTCAGAACACCTGAAGTTATTCTCAGTTACGATTTGCAAGGTGTCTTTTCTGAAGTCATCAAATGAGCTTCCTTCAGTCTGGAAGTGGGTGGTGCCAGTGCCCAGGTTTAGAAGACCGAGACAGTCATGCACACAAATAGGCCAGTAAAGCTCGGCTCATGAGGGATGCTTTGTACTGAAGATTGGGCAAAAAAAAGTAGAGATTTTTTTTTTCTTTAAAGTAACATGAGAGGCAGAGGGCAAATGCATGTATTTACACCTATTAGTGAATGTCTTTGTAGAAGTTACACTTCAGTCTTCTGCAGCTCTTCCTTTTTCATCATGTCACCAGTGGGCAGCTGTACTGGCCAGCCACAGCAAGAAAACAGTACAGCCAAGAGAGCAAGGTGTAAACAACATCTTACTTAAGAATCTCTAAATTAATACGAAGAGTTTTAGATGACTCTTTGCAGAGAAAGGGTAACACACATAAAATAGGCATTTCCATCTGTCAGAACTTATTGGAACAAATTTTTAATTCTTCTCTACAAAGGCTATCATTAATGCAAGCCTCTTCAAAAGAATTTTTTTAAAAAGCATTAAGCAAAAAACAAAAATGAAACAAGAAATTCAAGTCATTCTTGACATGCAAATTGTCACCATTGACTGAAAAAATAAATGAAGCTAAATCTACATAAAATGTCACATTGAATTGCTAACGAATATGAAATAAATGTTTAAGAAGACACATTGGTAGAAACTAAATTTGTCAAGAAGACTGAGGAAATTCTAAATAAATTCTTGTGGAATCATTTATTAAGCATTTGGGATGCCTTAGTTATTTTTCTTTCATTGCTGAGCCAAAATACTAAGCACCCCAAGTTAAGGGAGGAAAGATTTGTTCAGCTCAGAGGACTCGGTCCATAAGGCAGGGTGGCACACGGCAGAGTGGCAACATTCACAGCACAGAGAAAGCAGAAACAGCAGGAGCCAAAATGTGAAACAAGCCTTCTGTCCCTTGTATCTCATCTAGACTTTTGGGGTTGGGTGGTGCCAACCCAACCAGTGCACTGACCCAGCTTTAACCCTAGTACCCTTAATCCCTGCACTGCACTGTGACTCAGTCCCAAACTCTAGATTCAGCCACTGCCAAAAAAAGGCCCATCTAAAGCTGCATGAGCCACTGGGGGACGTCTAGACGCAAACCCTAACATGGGAGTACTCAAGCATTCGACATCTGATATTCCAAATGGAAAAAAAAAAAAAATAATAATGGTGATGGAATATGGGAAGGGAATCAGGGATGAGAAAAAACAAAGAAAATTTGAAAATAGAGCATGACAGCATACCTTTTTGGAATTTGTAGGTAAATAAGCAGAAAATCCCCAAGCCTACATTTGGAGTAAAGATACTGGTGTAACAGTTTTCTTTCTTACCAAGGCTATCTGTGCTGTCTAATATTACCTGTTAGGCTGGTAATATTAGATATGGATATATATAAAATGTATGTAGCAGGGTCTACTGGGTCTTACTACACAGATTGGACTAGTAGTTTTTCAGCCTCCCAAGTGCTGGGATTACAGGTGGGTGCTACCATGCCCAGTTTCAGTCTCAGCATACCCCAGGAGTGGGGCCCACTATGCAGGCACAGGATGGAACCTCTGGCCCTTGTGTCTGCCTAAGCAGGTGGTTTAATGTGCTGAGCTGAAGGACTTATATTAAGACAGTCTTAAGTTTGAGAGCCAGCTCTGACAATTCCTAGCTATTTAACTTAGTAATTGTTTAAACTCTCAAAGTTAATGTGTTAGCTGAAGAACGTATTTTGTTCATAAAGCATTTAATGCAGTGCCGAATACTTAGTAACTGTCTCAATAAATACTGCTTAGTATTACAATGAATGTTAATTTATTGAGGCAGGGTCTCATTATGTAGATCAGGCTGGCCTTGAATGCATTATTGCAGCCCAGGCTGGCCTCAAACTCAAAGTGATCTGACTGCCTCAGCCTCCCAAAGGCTAGGACGACAGGCCTGCTGATGCAGGCCTAGTGATCAATATGATTCTCCTGGAAGGAGAAAGATCTGTGATGAAAAGTCTGGGAGTGAGATTACCACAACCCTGGAGACTTCTGGAAACTGCCATAAAAACTTTCTTGCTGTCATAAAGAAACAGTCCAGACTGGAATAGGGTGAGTCCACATTATCGCTCATCTGCTGACAGTGTCAGCAGGTGCTACCCGAGAGTCACAGAGCCACCTACACTGGAAGGTGTAAATCAAATAGGTTGTCTAGAAAAGCACTTTCAAGGACTGGTAAACATATTGCTCCCACAAAGCAGGACCAATAGCTGGTGTTTTTGTTATCATTTACAAGTACATGGAAATCCCACTACTTTTACCCAGGCCCTAAAAGTCACATATGCAAAAATAAATCTATGCCTTATGTGCCAGAAAAGCATGCATTTCTGTGATGAGTGGAGTAAGGAGAACAACAAAACATGACAATTGTACTGGATAATTTCTGTAAGTAGTAAGAAAAGTCACTGTCATCATCTTTGGGGAAAAAGTAAAGTTCTGGAGAGTTAAGGAAGCGGAGGTTAAGAGAAGCAGTAATTAAAGACCAGACACACTTCCAGATTGAAGCACTGTTTTTCCAGTTTCCTGTTCAGTACTGTGCACTGGTTTCTATCTCTTGAGAAATTGATGTGAAAACTTGCCTTTGGGAATTTAGGTCTTGAAACCTAACATGGGAAAAAATTTAAGTTTTGATCTTCACATAGCATTTTTTTCCCCAGTTCTTCAGAAGACAGGCAGAAGAGTTCTGGTAAGTCAATATTCATGTGAGGGAACATATTTATTTAGGCCACTTGTTCTAGAAGAAAATATGCTAAAATGCAACCTGCACCTGCATTTCTCTAACAGCATGTGGAAAACTGATATTTGGCTTTGTCCAAAACTCCATGCCTGATGATTCTAAGACGAGCCATCAACAAGCCAGCACAGCTTGATGAAACAAATCAACATGCCTGTATCTACCTCTGTTGAAACTAATGACACTAAAAATACTTTGGAAAAAAAGTGCTCCTTTCCTGAAGAGACTTTTCATCCTGCCATTTGCCCTAATAGTTTTCATCAGGTATAATTGCTATGGCTTGTATCTAGATGTCCCCCAAGGCCTCTTAAGGTCACAGACGGGGCTTTTCAGAAGTAGCTGGATCTTGAGCTGAGTTACTGGGATTAAGAATGAGATGCTGGGATGAAGGGTGCCTCAGCCGGGGGCAGTGCTGCTTGCCCAAAGGGTGGGTCCCCTGGGTAGAATGTAAGGGACAGAAAAAAGCTGCTTTGCTATTTTGCTACCTCCACCTGCCCTGCGTTGCCATGGACTGTCTCCTCTGCCATGCTGCCCTGTAGCCAGCCAATTATAGACCAAAACTTCTAGTGAGCCAGAATGAACTGTTCCTCTTTCATCTTTGTGTGTTGGGTATTTTGCCTCAGCAAGGGGAACAGTAACCTAACATAGTAATCTTAAGAGATAAAGTACATGGGAGGACATGCAAGGTTATATAGAAATATGGCAATGTTTAATATAAGGGGCTTAATATCCACAGATCTTGACATTCATAAGGGGTTCTGAAACCAGTCCCCAAGGGACCCAGGATAGATGTATTTCCTATATTTCTTCAGTCATTTAAACCCTGCTGTATTTACAGCAGCCTACAACCCCCAGGACTTCCCATTAACCTACATTTTCTCCACTGAACCCACTGCCAGTCTTCAGGTAATGATTATATATGTAAAACTTTTCTTTATCCTATTTTTTTTAAACAAAGATTTGAGTTGTCAAATGCAGTCATGTAAATTACCTAAGGATCATGACTGCTAAAAAGCTATTTTGTAATCTTAGTGGAGTCAGAACAGAACTTGTACATTAGCTCCTCCTTATACTTGACAAGTTGTTTTTAATTTCCAAGGTTAGGAAGGTTTCATGATATATATATATATATATACACATTGTGATTTTATATGGGCTTGGAAGTCCGTTGAACCATTTGTCCATGAGCCAGCTGCAAGACTGGAGGTTGAATGTCCCTCAAAGGTTCATGAGAACCACTGATAAATGGTTGTTAAACTTTACTCAAAATAATGGCATGACATGATTCATGAAATTTAGCTAAAAAATAGTAATCTATAGTTAGTACAATCATCTCTTTCCATCTGTCCATTCGTCCGCCCACCCACCCATCCAACCATTTATGGCAGATGTTTTTGTAAAGACATACTTTTCAATATGCTTCTCATGGCAATGGAGGGCACTATGTCACACACAGATGTAAAGAGGTCTTAGCATTAGTTGTAACTAATGTTAACAACATACATTCTCTATCATGTTCAAACAATCACTTTAGCACCACTTGTTCTAGTGGTTTACACACACACACACACACACACACAGTTTATGGACGAGAGTTAGAGAACTCAGTGCTTTAGAGGCAAAATGTGCAAGTGAATGCCAATGAAATAAGTGCAAAGTAAAATTTGCAAACCTTTCTACAAAGGATTTTCTACTATACTACAAATAGTGCTTATCTTCATAGTTGTCCTTTAGGAAGTCCATTCCTAAAGCAGGAATCTCTTCCCCTGATTAGATAAATATCATGTGATGACAATTATGACATATATATCTCTTTAAAGAATTCACCCAAAAGTTAAATACATTCTTAAGTGATCACATTTGTACAAGAGAAAATAACTTTTTCATAGAATATGCTACTCTGGGTGTTTCTTAAAAGGAATGCTGTAGCATCTCCTACACTCTGAATTCCATAACTCTGTTTAATCTTCAGACACCCACTTGTGCCAGGGTCAGTGCAACAGAAAATCTCTTTATCAAAAACTGAGTTTACTGTCTAAAGCGAGCACCGTTTTTGACTGGCCTAACATTCTTTTGCTTACTGTGCTTATTTAATGGCACAGCCCAACTCTCAGGGAAGGGATGCCACAGAACACAACCACCATTATCATTCCTCCCTGTGTTCCTTTTACCAAACAGTTCTTTATATTTTTTCCTATTTTATTCTCTTAATAAATAAAAACACACTATTTTCTACTATTTGGGTCAAATTAATTTTATTATGTTCCATGATGAATTGCCACCAGTGCAACATCCTATTCACTATACATTAAAAAAAAAATTCACATACTAAACAAAATTTCAGTTGATAAATGGAAATGAATGATTGAAGATCTTTATGAATCTCATACATACAATATGTGGCTAGCTGAAATTGTCTATCACAGAGTATTTAGATATAAAAAGCCTCATGCTAGTTTGGTAAAGGCAAAGGCAACCAGACAATGACCTAGCTGGAGTACACAGAAGCTGCCCACACAGAAGTGCAAGACGGTGGAGGACTGAAACATGCAACCCTGCATCTTACTTGGTGAAGCAGACTCGATCTGCATGCCTGGACTGAATTCATAGCTGTGTTCCAATGAACAATAATTTAGACTTTGTGCAATAATAACACAGTATTTCTTTTTTCAAGAAAAAAGAATAGTCAATTATCTAGGTAAATTGTCTATCCATTTTCTATGCTGTGTTCCTAACTCAAAGAACTGATGTCCTCTACTCAGAGAAGCTTCTAATACACACCTAAGAAAATTAGCTGAAAAACCCTCAATTATTTGGCCAAAACTGGAGACATCTTAAATTGGCATTATCTCAAAGATACTTCTAGAAAATTTATAATGCCAAGATAAAAATGCTTTATATTATTACTTACTATAAACATATTGTTCTACTTACCATTTGCACAAATTCTTAATTTTATTGGTCAGTATCTGTCCAGTCTCATCCACACCAAACTCAGTGAGCTTAAGCCACAATTAAAATGATAATAAGCAGGAAAAGGTTTCTAGCAGCAAAGGGCCCTGTTTTTATAATAAACAAAAGTCCAGAGTCTTTCCCATGTGCTTACATTACTCTTGCAGGAAGGTAACATTCTTTGAATAACTTAACTATTTTACTGCACCACTTACTGCTTTCAGCAACTAAACCTTTTAAATTATCTTCATGATATCTAGATGAATGATCACTAGAGAGTATGTGATAAACTGGATAAAATTCAAGCCACATCTTGCAGGTCCAGCCTGTCAAGATCAAGCTAATACCAGATTTTGGTCAGAACAGTTCTAGATAGCATAATTTTTAGTTGGCTACTGTAACTATAGTAATGAAATACATTTGGAACTACATTCTGCATATGACTCAATGTGAGAAAATATGTATTTAAATCAAATAATTTTTTACCTAAAATTTAATGTAGGTAGGCATGATAATCAGCACTATAAATATGAAATAAACCCCTTTAGGCAGATTAGTGTATTGTAGAGGCAAGGAAACCCTAACTTAACAAGTCACTTAGCATGCGTAACAAATGTGCAGGTTGCAAAGTTTTATTAGACAAACAAAAAATATCTATCAAATCAGATAAATGTTCAGGAAATGTGACACTGGACCACCAATTTTTTTTTTTTTTAAACATAACCCTTCACCTGATTTTTGATAAAAACCTTAAGAAATTGCCAAAATAAAGAGGGACAACGTGATAGATTCAGCATTTCAGTGCATAATTTTGACAGTAATTTGATGTTTTATGGTTCATACAAACTAAAACATAAAAATTTCACATTATTTAAATAATGTTCTGATTCAAACAGTATTTTAAAGGAAATTAATATTAGAGTTGTTCATGAAGAATAAAATCCCCAAACCTCCACTTGAGTAATTTTTCAGATTAATGCCAAAGTATATTTTCTTAAATTTTTGCTTTAAAGAGCCTGCCACATTTGCTACGACACATGAAAACAACCTCTGTTGAGCCCAAGTGTGTAAGGGTTCCTTGTGATTCCAGCCTGCAAATGCCACTGCTGTACTGGGAACAGGTAATTTTGCTAGAAGAGGTGTGTTACTGATTTTCCTCATTAGTAACTCTGCAGTGATTCTATGAAAAGCATACTGCTAAACTCTGAAAACTGTATCAAGTGTAGTATTGTCTACGGAACTGTGCAACGGATCAGCTTCAACATTCGTATGTAGCATTGTATTCAAAATGAAGGGGCTGAAGAAACTAAGGTTTACATCACTTAAAAAAGAATGTAGTGCTATACTAGATTTCAATAAGAAAATTTAAGTACAGAAAAAGTAGGGTATGAAAATAGTGTTTTCCTTCTGGCATTATAACTAAATTACATTAAGGTTTCTGTCAGTCTCACACGTAATATTGAAACTCCCTTGTTGATGGAATGAAATATATTCACAATCAAGTGAGCATCCGATGTAAACGTGCGTACAGTCACAGGGAGTCGCTTGTAGTGTTATGACAAACCTTTACAGATTAAATGAGGTATTGCACAGATTAATTAAAAAAAGCAAAAAGGCAACAAAAATATACAGCAAATTGGCAGAACATTTACATGGTAATTTTACAGAATCCATAGACAGAAAGTAGTGTTTAGTATTTCACCTTAAAAATATATATATATGTATATATATATGTATATATATACTATATAGATCAGTCTTCCCACTCATCGTCATCCTCAAAATCTTCCTCATCATCTTCATCCTCATCTTCATCTAGAAGATCAGCACAAATAATTAAACATGACGGACATTCTATAAATCTTGGGTGATTATTTTTTTTAAGCTCGTGAAGCAGAAATTATTTAATTTTCAGAGAAATCTAGTTACTAACAGTATAAAATCTTAAAAAACAACACCTAAAATGTGTACTGGTGAACTGAAGATTAAAACAGGAGTTCTGAGATTTGGCTGTCCCTAGATGTATGTAACACATTTTTAACCTAGGTGTTCATTTTCATTTTTATTACATTTTAGTTTTTTAAGTAGTAGAGATCCCAGGGCTCCATGCATTCTACATAAGCTCTTTACATCCCAAGCCACTCCTCAGTGTTTTTGAAAACTACATTTGGGTCAGTCTCTCTGAATTTCAGATTTGCATGTTATAAATTCAACTGCCTTCTTTCACTCTTCACACAGATCTTCAAACTCAAAGCTTAGCAAGTATTCTCTTAACCCTGGCCTTGCACACTTGCTTTGAGTCTATCTCAGTTACCAGCACCACTAGCTTGTCAGGAGGTCGTGCCACAACCCTAGAAATTATTAATGGCTCCTTGGTAACCATCCAGTCATCAACTCTGCTGCTGCCTACCACTTCTCCTGCAACTTTCCAGACCACCAGAGTACCTTGCTTATGGGAACTCTGTATTACTTCTATTATAGCAAACAGTGCCATTATTTACATTCTAAATTTTTAAAGTTCGTGGTTAGTCTTCTAAAGGCTTCACAGGCTGTCTACATTAAATCTGACATGACCTCATTCTCAAAGACCTTACATGATTTGCCAAATCCAGTCTCTCCTCATCCTTTTTTTTTCCTATGATGTCATTTGGATTCCTATCTTTTCTTACGTGGCGACCTTTCTATTCTAGAAATCTGCCAACCTTTTGCATGCATTTGAGCTTTGAAAGTAGCTATTGTTTTGTCTGAGCCTTCTCACCATTATTTCTACTCAAAACTAAGGTCCAAAGGGGCTTTTCCTGATCATTGCATGGGAAGTATAGCCCTTCTCCACAGCCAATACCCCTACCTTTCCTTCTAACACTACTTTCTGAAATTCTTTTACTGTCTGTAGATGGTCTACAGACCAGAGTACAAACTGTCTGAAAGCAACAGCTCTGACCTCAACACTGGGGCACTGCTCCACAGGGGCTTTCATTAGGTATTTTCTGAGTGAATTAATATTTCACTATCACCTTTTTAAACTTTTATCAACTTTCACAATTGCTATCTATCTATCTATCTTGCAGACAAAATCCATGAAGTTCATGTTGGTGAAGTGGGTAATAGCTGACCAGTTGCATGTGACAGTGATAAGGAGACAGTAAAAAGCTCAGCATGTGACATACATGTATGGGGTAGATATACAGAAAATGGAGCAATGTGCAGAATGTGGTAGCAAAGTCGGGAAAAATGGCTTATAAACTCTCATTTTATGTAATCACTATCATGTTATTCAAAAGGAAAGATTGGACACCTGCTCATGCCAATGAAATAAGGCAACAGATGAATGTTTTCCTACATAAGCTTCAAGAGAAACAATAAAATGAAGGAAAACATAAGGTCTTTTATTGAATCAAGAAAAGGGAACAAAAATAAAATTGATACATTTTTCAGCCTTTGAGTATAGCTCTGAATCCATGAAGTAATGATTCTCTTGACTCCAGATACTGCACCTACTGCTGATTCTAAAGCAGTTTCCTCTCCTTATTTTTGATCTATAGAAACATCTGACCCACAGGATCACTCTCTCCCTCTTTCATACTGCTCCTACACTTGGATTCTATATGCTACATCCTCCAGTCCTCAGAACTCACCAGACCTTCTCTTCTCTACACTGCCTTGCTCTCATCTTGTTTTAAAACCTTGAGCCCCAGGATAGCCAACACGGGGGCCCTAGCCCTTCAAGGTCAGTGAGGACTCAGTACATAAGAGAACTTGTACTGTAACATTCAGTAACTCAGTCGTGCCCCACATTTTCTGATCAAGGAGATTATGGGGCCATAGAGGAAAGTGATCGACGATGTAGAGTGTGCCTAAGGAGAGTCATATGGCATATTCTCTCAGGCTTTTTTTTTTTTTCCCCTTTCAGGCTTTCACAGAGAGCAAATTGGTCAAGCAATGGCTGTGACTCATCCACATGGCTG
>NDGN011277419.1:0-13948 GCA_002564285.1 Tympanoctomys barrerae | reverse complement strand
TCTCCATGAGCTCAGCTTCAAGCATCCTCCCTCCACCCAACACTCCATACTTTCCTCCCTCACGTCTAGTATTCCCTCACTACCACCTTGGTGAATCTCACTGCAGGCTACTTCCTGACCTTTCTAATAGCCTTTGATTGTTCTCCCTGGATCAGCTGGCTTTCTGTTGAAGAAACAGAATATCCAATATCAAGAGCTTACAGGATGACAGCTTCAGTTTTCAGTCTATGATCAGCTGACTCCAAAAGAAGAAACAGCATGGGAGAGACCCAGAGGAGCATGGTTCTCAGTCCTGGCCACCACGGAGTGGAGAAATACAGTGCCAGAGAGGAAGGAGTCAGCACCCGCATGCAGTGCCCAGGATGCAGCCGGCCTTGGTAACCCTCCTGACAGTGCCAACAGGGTGGCTACGCCAGGTTTGTCACCTGAGGAAGTGGACCTACCCAGGGTGACAGTCACAGTCTCTTGTTGCTGTCTTCACTTTGCCACGGCCTAGCTTAAGTTTCATCCCGTCTTGCCGCAATCATTCTTACTCAGATCACAGCTGCCTACAATCTGTCCCCTGACTGGCCCTCCTTCCTCGTGTTCCGCAAACAACTGGAGGCTTTACTAGAACAGAAATGACGTTAAGTCACTTGCCGTTTCAAACCTGTCAGTGTCTTCCCGTGTCATCAGGAAAATGGGGAAAGCACTATCAAGAGCCACAAGGCGCCACACTGGCCCTCCGACTCCTCTCACATCACTCATGCTCTTCCACCCTTTGTACGCCATGCTGGCTTTCTGTCGCTGTTGCTCCTCCAGCACTCCATGTGGGTGCCAACCATGAAGAACTGGCCTTGGGCCTGCCTTCAGATAGCCACAAGGCTGCCTGCCCCTGACTGGCCCAATCCCTAGCAAAATGGTGTTGCCAACAGGATTTCAGTGTCACGTGCCAGCTATGGACATATTTACTTCATTGCTTTTTGGCACTGAGTTCAAAATACTGTACTTGTCTTCATCAACTGAATTTTGATCAGAGTTGAATCACTTATAGTAGAAACTTAGCATTAGACGAGGAGACTTTTCCTAGGTAATATAAAATCCGAGTCAGCCTGTATGTTGGGAGAAAGATCTGGAAACAGATGATGCTTGGACTACATCTCTATTAGTTAAACGCTGTGCGCCTGTCTTGGTCACTTTGTCACAATGCCCAACACTGCAACTTAGAGGAGACGCTCACTCAGGCTTGTGCTTTGGTCCGCGGTCAGCCGCCTCCATCGGTCGGAGTGGCACGCGGAGGAGCACAGGAGAGGAAAGGCTGCTGGCTCGCGGGGGTGGAAGGGAGAGGACGCCAGGGGAGCCAGGAGGCGGAGACGCCCTGCCAGTCACGGCGCCGCATCCTCCAGCCAGAACCCACCTTCTCACAGCTCATGCCTAGGTGCCTCGAAAACGGAGACCCTCAGTCTGGTGCCCAGCACCACAAGGGAAAAAATAATGCTTAAAATATTAATGTGTGAGAGAAAGGAATATAGAGAACAAAAAGAATAGAATGGGATCTATGGTGATCCCATAAGTTTTATCCAAACATTGGTGAAAATGTTCTAGTTTGTATAATGATGAATAAAAAAATGTTTCCTAAGAGTGAGCACCAGAAGTCACAAGAGTTTACTTTGTGAAAAAAAGGGGTTAAGAAGACTTTTTGTTTTCATACTTTTAAAAATAAATTTAATTGAAAATAAAATATACATTTAAATTTTTTATGATTAAAGTTAGGTGTAAGTACTCAACTGACTTAGGCAAGTGCAGGGAACAGAATTCGATCCTCAGCACCACATGCCATGCCAGCCCCACCCCCAGGCACACTGAGCTGGCCACAAAATCCAGGTGTGGTGGCACACACCTGTAATCCCAGCTCTGGGGAAGCTGAAAACAGGAGAATCACTATAAGTCTAAACTGTGCAGTGAGATCCTGTACCAAATACATCAACAAAATTAAACTCAGATGCAAGCATGAACTTACTTGTTGCTGTTATTTTGTAGAGGGCGTGTCACTCATAGACTCTGATTTTGAATGTAAAGCCAGATGTGGAAGAAGAAACTCTCCCTGGCCATGAAAACTTCATGAAAACTTAAAAGATGACAGGGGGAGTAAGAGTCACAGAATGGGTTGTGGTTGTTTGAGAACATTTGATTTTATTAAGAAATGTGTATTTGTTTGTGTCTATAGATATAGGCGGTTACATCCTTGGAGACTTACACAATTGTTTTCTATTCTGTTCATACTTTGATAATTATGTTACTATGTCAATAGATATTATATCCATATGTGCCCTACATAAGAATTTAACAATAGTTTTGGGCTTCAAGACAAGCTTGTGAGACTTATGTAGTTCAGGCCAATATCCAGGAAGTATATGAGAGGTATTAGACAAATGTAGACACAGGAGGAGCTGCTGGGCATGATCACGGAAAGATGGAATGCAAATCTAGGCAGAAGAGAAATGTAATAATTAAATTAGAGCAAGAGCAGAGAAGACGTTCCAAGCCAGAGAAGCCTGTGCCAGAAAGCTTCCACGGCTCTAAGAAATAAACCAGTGATATAAAATTGTTTTAGGAAAATGGACCAGGTTCAGCATGCAGATTTACAGAATAGGTTACACTTGGAGGGATTCTAAAGGCCAATAGAGAAGTTGGAGCCAAAGTGTTCCAGTGTAAAGTGAAAGGATATAATACGGATAGAGAACGTGATGGATACCACACACACTAAAAAATGCAAAAGTCTGATAGAATGTTGAGAACCCAAACAACTTTCAGAAAAAAAGAAAAACAACAGTCCAAAACTACTGTTAAATTCTTATGTAGGGTGCATATGGATATAACATACATTTACATAGTATCATAATTGTCAAAGTATGAACAGAAGAACAGAAAACAATTTGGATGTAACTACTGATAGCTATAGACACAAATATACATTTCTTAATAAAATAAAACATCTTCAAACCATCACAACTCATTCTCCAAAGAACAGACAAAATAAACACATATAAAGAATAATGTAAGTGAAAAATCTAAATGAATTTATGAGATGCTAGACAGTGGAATGAGACACAGGTAAACCGGGGACCTTTTGGCTCTAAGAGGAATGGAATGATTTTCCGTACCTGGTCACATGGCATTTGAACCCTGGCTGCAGACAAGGGCTATGGTCCCACCTTGCCAGCTGCCTCCTGAGGGGGGCTCAGCTCCTCGGGTTGATGTTAAGAGAAAGCAGGAGCGCCACGACCTGCACTGGGCAGGGGGCAGCACCTTCGAGAGGTGATGCTGATTGAATGTAGACGGACTGACTTGCCCTGAGTCTCTCAGACAGCACCAAGTCTGAACATCTACTTTTGGTCAAAAACCGTGGCCCTAGTGAGACAGGGACGCCCTTCCATAGCAGTTCTGGGTCCAGCAGATGAGGCTTCTTGAATGTAAGACTATACAGTTCATTTTATGGTACTTACGCTGGACAGCATCGGCAGGAATGGCAGGATCGCAGCCACAGCCGGAAGGTGGCTCCTGGGCTTCTCTCAAGGGGCCTGTTCCTCCTCGTTCATTGATGCCATGCAGGCATCCAAGGTAACTCACTTTTACACTCCTCCGAGGCTGCTCCTCAGGGTGTGGCTCTCCTAGCCCCGTGCAGCTCCTCCTGTAGTCGCTGTTTATATCACTTACAGATCCCTTTATTCATTTCATAAATAGGATATTTTTCTCAAATCATCACAATAAAGTTTTGACCTGAAGCTGCAATGCTGCCGAGTCAGCAGACATGTGCTGGCCCATCTTGTGTGATAGAATGAATGAGGGTCCCTGAAGTGGCTTTTCCTTGACTCTGAAATCTGGAAACTTGTTATATTATATCGCAAGCATACTTTCATGATAGGATTAAGGTTATGAATCTTGAGATGAAGAGCTTATCCTGGATTATGCGTTTCAGTAGACCCCAATAATGCAAATTCACAAGAGGAGATTTTTCCCACTGGAGTCCATCCAAGAGGAGCAGGGAGGAATGACCTCGTCGCTCACCACAGCCTGGCATTGCCTGGCCTTAGGAAGGGAGCAGCTGCTATGAGCTGAGCAGACTTTCCGCTGACAGAGGGCAAGGAGGTGGGACTTCAGGGAGCCCACCGCAAGGAGCTGGAGCCCGTGAACGGCCTGCTCGGCCCGGGGAGCAGATTCTTCCCTCGGCATGTGGGTGAGCGGCATGCCGCTGCAGCAAGGCCACTTCGGCTGCGGACTGGTTCTGAGTTGAAAGTGTTTGAGGCTCAACAGATGCTGAAAGATAGCTCCCCAGAACTTCCCTTTCTGGGCAGAAAGAAGAGGCTTCTGAAAAATGAGGAGCCCATAAATCCTGTGTCCAGCAGAGGCTTTACGGCCACCAAGAAAGTGGAAATCTGGTGCCAAGATGGGGCGCCACAATGCCACGTCCTTCCCCTTCCTCCGTACATTCCCCTCTGGCAGTGAGCCCCCCTGGGAAAGGCAGAACATTCTCCTTTGCTTGTCACTTATCAAAAATGTCCCTTGTTGCTCGTTAAGCCGTTTCTAACTGTTCTGTCCATTTGCTCTTCACTGAGCTTCTCTGCCTCAGTGGCCTATTATCTGTGCCAGTGAGCTCTGTTTTCCTCTTGCGTGTCTTTGCAAATTTATTCACATGACTTCTGACCTACATGAAAGTGAGATGAAAAAGTCATGTGGTATAAACCTCCTTTTTCATTTAGTGTATATTCATTTTCTATTCTAGCAATAGTATAGGATTATTTCTACTATTGCTAGAATAGAAAATGAATAGAACTTGCTTGTGGAAAGAATGAAAACTAATCCTTAGCTTCAACTGTTCTCTGAGGCTCCTTTTTGCCAGTTCTGCTCAGGAGCTAGCTGATATGCACAACTGTTCTTCACTTGCATCGTCTAACACACAGAATTGCTCCTTGCTAACCCTGATGCTTACCCATGTGTACTACAAAATAGCATATAATAAGTGCAGCTCGCTCAACATACAAGTTAAGTAATTTTAATGTAACAGAAGAGTAGAATTTAAAATAGAGTGTGCATGACTTCAAACGGCACAAAATACAAAGGCCAGTGTTTTTGTGTTTCTTCGACTCTCAGAGTCCATCTGTTAGAAATTATCAAATGAAGAAAATATCAAGAAAGCACAGAAATAATTTAACAAAAATGCAGCTGTGAGATGAAACATCTCATTGTAAGAATAAATATAAATGGGAGAGATTATGTAGTAAAACAAAGAGCACAAAATGATTAAGGAATAAAGCAGTTTCAAGAACATATTTAAAACATTTGGATTATAAGAAGGCATTGCTTACAGTATCAGACAAGGAATTAAAAACAAGCATGAAGATGTCCTTTTATTGTTAAACTGTATATTTACACAAAAGATTTTTTACATGAAAGTATGGTCGTCAACCACCTGCTTTAATAAATTTATTGTAGTATATAAGGCAAAATTTCTAAAGAGTGAATTGAAAAAACAAAACATTGAAGATTTAAAAATATTATGTAATATTTATAAAAGGAGTAAGAAATACTGAGTGTTCTGTGAGATAAAGAATATAACTTATGGGGCTGGCGAGATAGCTCAGCAGATTAAATGCCTGCAAGCACAAGGACCCGGGTTCAATCCCCAGCACACATGCAATGCCTGAACGCTCTGAGCTGGCCACTGAGACTGGGTTTGGTGGTGCACACCTGTAATTCCAGTGCCAGGGAGGCTGAAGCAGGAGAATCACTATGAGTCTGTGCTGCATAGCGAGACCCTGTACCAAATAAATAAAAAATATATAATTTATTTAAATATATTGGCATCCTGAGTTGATACAAAGAATGCAACTTTTCTTTTACCAGCACCTATTGCTTAACATGCTAAACAATTCCTGAGAACAGATGTTGAATGGGTCATATTCCCTAGGCAAATTGCTTCAATTAATATTAAAATTGACTGCAATAGATACACTTTGAAAAACTAATAATTTAGACATATTGAAAGGCTTCTCTTGGTTTTCATTGTCTCGAAGCAGAAATAATTGTGATACTGGAGAATGTGTGGGCACCAGTGGCTGCGAGGAAGCTGCGTGGAATCTTACAAAAGGATAACTCAGGAAAATTCAGAGGTCAATACATTCATAGGATTTGATAGTGATAACAGTGTGCAGGGAAAAGCCGTAAAATAAGCAAATAAGATAGATAGATGTCCTTTTCTAAGAAGATCCGAGTTACCAGGATTAATGTAGAAGCATTATGACTGAATCAAAAAAAAAAAAAAAGATAAATGCAATTTTCAATTTCTCAAAAACCTGCCTGTCCTGAAGGTCTTCGACTCCCTCCAGAGCCGATCTGTGCCGCTATCGACATGTGTCCGCCGCAGGAGAAAGTCTTCGGCGAGGTGGCTCAGGGTCAATGTTATTCCAGATGGCACCGGGCAGGCTTTATATAAACGTGAATCCCTACAGAGCACACTATTCCACCATAAGAAGAAAGGCACAGTTTGAAAATTCAGCTACCCTCGGAGGATGCCCACCATGCAGAGCCTGTGCTGGGGTGTGGGCCGGGCTGCTTTGCTCGCGGCGATGGAGCACGGCGGACGTCGCCGACCTGGCCCCGGGGTGCTGGCCTGCTGGGTGTCAGGTGCGCCGCGGGGACGCGCGCAGAGACTTCGCGGGCGGCGTCTGCACCACAGGCGCGCGGGGGACTGCGCTTGGAACTGCACAGTGCAGGAGTCCAAAAGAAACGCGAGAGTCCCTTACGGAGGATTTCTTCCCCCTTCCTCAGCAATTTGAGAACTGCTCATCTGTCACGGAGGCCAGTTCGGGAACAAGCCCCCGACTGACTTTCACGCTTGCAGGTCTCGGCTTCCCGCCCCGACTTCTGTACTTTTTCGCTTCTCAAGACCGCTGCGATGCTGCCTGCTGGAGGATCCAGAAAGGGCGGTGTCCTAGAAGGAAGGTGAGAGATTCGCGTGTGCTCAGCTTTTAGCTTTTCTTCTGGATGCTACAAATCAGTGACTGCTAGCGCAGATGTGGTGCCTGCCTGTAATTACACCAACAGGCCGAGGCAGGAAGATCGAAATCCTAGCACCCCACACCGGTCCCCCCCCACCCTCCCCCGAACCAGGAATTGAACTCAGGCCCTTGCGCTTTCCAGGCAAGCACTTATTCTACGGAGCTATCTCCCCGGCCCGTGTGTGTGTGTGTGTGTGTGTGTGTGTGTGTAGGGAGAGACAGAGGGAGGGAGAGAGAGAGCAGGTGAGAGAGCACTCAGGATAATTTCAATATGAGGGCCATGGGTTCATTCCTCAGTGCCATTAGAAAAAATAGCAGAGCAAAAAAACAAAAAGGAAAAAAGAAGAGAGGGAGGGAGAGGAGGGAGGAAAAAAAAAAGAAAAAAAAAGATGAGAAAGACAGAATGAGAAAGAGAAACAAAGAGAAAGTTCCCTGGATTAGAAAGATTTAAAAGCTAATTTTCTTTTAAATATAGTGTTATTGATAAAATTCATGCAAAGTGTTCAGGTCAGTGGTTTTTAACATATCTTTAGAGTCGTGCAATCATAGCCAACATCATGTTTAAGAAAGTTTTAGTTACCCCCAAACAAAGCAACACTCCCACTGGTAAAACTGCATTGGTCGGGAAAGGGAGTCACAGGGTGAAATGCTCTCACTGTTTTTGCTTTCATTTTTTTTTTTTTACTATTAAATAATGACAATAATTTGAAATCTTCTCTTCACCTCCATAGAATTTCCTGTTTTTGAGGCTATGGCCCTCCAACTTTTAAGAATGACCAAATTTGATGTTGCCAAATTTGATGTTACCCGCGTGCCCCTTGTGCATAGCGCTGCACACAGAGATGGTGCACACACGCATTCTTCCCTTTGAAGAATAAAAATAGAATAAAAAGGTTGCAGCAAGCCAGCATTCAGTGGAATCTTTGCGTGGAAGACCCTTTTCATTCTTTCCTAGCATTTGCCACTATTCAGGCAGTGAATAAAAGTCTGTGTTAATCTCATCTGTGCCTTCAGAAAAACAAACCCATTTGCGGACACCAATGATGGTTTTGCTTTAAGTGACAGCCTTGCTCAAATTCAGGCTTTTGAGCAAATATTCTAAATGCACATCCATAAAACACTTACTAGACACGTTGTAAGATATGACTAAGGCACCGTTCTAGGGGTAAAGTCAACGCCAGCACTAACTACACGAAGGGCTGTCGGTGACAGTATTGTTCATCACTGTTTC
Source organism: Tympanoctomys barrerae (assembly GCA_002564285.1). Taxonomy (NCBI): domain Eukaryota; kingdom Metazoa; phylum Chordata; class Mammalia; order Rodentia; family Octodontidae; genus Tympanoctomys; species Tympanoctomys barrerae. The sequence continues at coordinate 5,680 of NDGN011277419.1, read as the reverse complement.
TCTTATAGCTTGCCATAAATTTCCATTTCTGTTTCACAGTTGTTTGGGCCATTGTCTGCTGGGTGACCAAAATGTTCTTCCATCTGTCCGTTGTCTGTTCTGCCAAAGGTGGCAGAAGAGAGCAGAGACTTGGATCTGAGAGGAGAGTGTCAGTCTGGTCGTCATCAATCCTAATAGAGGAGACCCCGAGCCCTTGGACAGAGAAGTGAGTGTAAGGTCAGGGCCATGGTTGGACAGTCCAAAACAGGCCACGCTCTGGCCTCAAAAGGCTTTCTGCTAACTGCTTCTTTCTTCCTTTCCTTGAATGTGGAGAGATGCTGTAACTGCAGCAGGAATTTTCAAGCCTCCATTTCAGGAAAGGGGAAAGCCATTTTAATTAGATTTGATGTTCTTCTTTACTCCTCTTATTTCTTGCTGTGAGTCTAGGGAATTATTTACAGGCCCTCACTGATTGTCCATAGGTTAGAGGATCAACATGGAGCCCTGCTCAGTAAGGAAGCATAGTACAGCCTCTTTCAGGGTCGCCCCTGTCCTCTAATTTTCCTTTGGGTCTGGAGAGGGTGAAGCAATTGCAGGAATTCAAATTTTTCTTCTACAAGAGAAAACAATATGCAGGAACCAAATTGTTCTTCAAAAATAATGGAATTTATTTCTTGTTAGCTTCTGTTATGGGTTTTCCTCTATTAAAGGAGCCTCAGTGATAAAACATGTCAAACATCCTAAAAGAGAGGCAACGTGTTAGGCCGTAGTGTGTAAACCTACAGGTGGGCAGAAGGGACACATTTCTAGAGATGGCTAGAGAGCCTGATTGGTAGGGTCTGGTAGCATTTCCCAAATTTGCTAGTCCTACAATCTACTGTACCTCCTTTCCTCTTACATTTACAGTTTAGAAATCTAAACAGGTTGGCAGTGCTCTGATTAATCTGATAATTTGGGGCAGCAAGATTAAATACTTCAGATAGCAGCTGTACTCAGGTTTACCTCTGATCTGATGGTGGTTTGCCATCATCTCGTTGGCTCAGATGTTGCCACATCTCCACTTCGTGGCTGTGAGACCACCGTGAAGTCACTGCTTTGTCAGTCTCGAGAGACTGCAGCTGGCCCGCGGTGTGAGCGAGTCTGGCTACGCTCGCGCTGCCCGCTCTCAACATCTTCTTTTGCCAAAATTGGAGAAGGAGATAAAAATAAATAAAGATGAAGCGGTGGGATTATTAGAGAGTGAACGCAGAAGCACTTGAAGGGTGTCCAAAGCCACGCCTTTGCTGCAGAAGGAGCAGAGATATCTGTGGAAAACAGCCTTTCTACTCTGTTCTCATCTTTGCTGGGGACTTCATTTAGGACAGCTGGCTGCTGGCTCTGATGTCTGTAAATACTGAGAGCACACGGGAGGTGTATTTGGCGACTGGGTCTAAAACTCAAGAACTCTTGTTAGACTTTCCACGCGTGGAGCTGTGTGGAGTCTGCAGCGTGTTCTGGTTGCCAACACCATCACAGTGGTCCTGGGCCCGGGAGCCGGCCAGAGCTGCCCGATCTGGCCATGCAGGAAGCGCAGCGCGGGACCCAGCCAGGCCCCGGCCGCTGGTATTTCTGTCATGAAGGATTAATTTCTGTCTTCAGAAATATTCCTGAAGCAAGCAGCTCGTAGAGCGTAGGAGCGCTTCTGTCTACTTTCCCAGAGTCTGTGTTCTCCACGTCTAAGTAAGTGTACTTGTGCCACAAATTTGTTTTCATGCAGAGCTGTCCAGAGACAAGAAAAGACAAGAAACTGTAGTGGAAACTGAGTCAGAGGACCAAGTCATCAGCTAAACCGTCACCTCTAGGCTTTTCCTCAGTCCCACCATTGTACTGCAAACCACACATGAAGAACCAGGTTTACAGAGATTAAATGGGATGCTCTAATCTATATACTAAATATGGAAAAAGGGCTCTAAACAATTTTAACCTTATGTAAATAATTTCATAAGTAACCTCCTATAAGCAATTTTAATTTCATAACCAAGGCATGCCAAGGCATGTTGTACTATTATCTAAAATGTCATAAATGTATACAAGAAGATTTAATTAATTAGCTAAAATTATTTCTGAATGACTTGTTTATGTAGAATCAGAGGTAGAAACTGATTGATTTTTGGGAGGCTCCTTTTGGATCTATAAATCTATATTTTAGTCTTTGGTAGTCTACCTACTTTGTATAGCTGAGAAAATTAAATATCAAGTATAAATTCTAAGTATTATTTAATATTCAAAAATATTTTCAGTAGTCCAAAATCTGGCGCTCACTGAGATGTCCCTTGCAAGTGCCTGTCAGGAGGCCCACAGGCTGAAGGACATGAAATGGCAGGTGCTCTCGAGAAAGGATCCATTCAAGACAGTTGAGGAGAAAGTAGGTCCAAAAAGATCCCAGCTCTTGGCAGCGACTACTTGTGAGGGTGGATTCATTGTCTGCACTTGAGAAGTTTAGTTAAGAGAAGCTTAACTAACTCAGCTCAGCAATTTCAAAAACACTGGTGTGTAAAAGACTCACCTTAGGGTGGCTTGTCACCGGGACAGGCTGAAGCAGAAAGGAGGAAGGATGGATCCACTTCTCTCTGTGGCAGACCTCGAGTCTTGCCCTTCCCCTCCCGCATCATCTCCGGGCTTCCAGCGCGGCCTCCTGGCTTCCTTGCATTGCAGGTCCTGTGCCAGTGGGTCTCCTGATGTAGGCTCGCAAGGGACATCTCAGTGAGCTCCAGCTTTTGGACTGAAGTCTTCAGTCTCCACGCTGCAGAAACCCTCCGAGTGCTTCCTCGCCTACATTGTGAGATAATCTTGTGAATTCTGACAAATTTGTATATCTTTGAATGCGTTTACTTTTAAAAAAGGTGAGGATGGATCTGTCACAAGTCCAACACACCTTTCAGTTGCCCCTTGCAAAAGCTCTTGGGATGAGACAAGATCCAGAACATACCACTCGCCGGCGAAGCTTCTGAGGGCTGGCCCAAGGGGCCCTGGACACAGGCCATCTTCTAGAGGAAATAGCGGCTTCCTCTCTCTGGTTCCAGCAAGGTCATCCTGGGCGTCCTGCTGCAGGCCTGCTTTGGGCTGTCAGTAACTGTCTTGCCCTTGTCACTTTTTCCCTATCTCTGTGTTGTCCATGGACCTTTAGAATTTGGGCCACCAGCAACAGCTTACATTTTTGAGGTGCTGTAGCTTCTCAGACTTCACTCCTGCCTTACTCTTTCTCAATGATCATCACAAAAAAGAGCAAGAAAATAAACCTTGTTCATAAACAAGAGAAAGTTGGCTCTGAGGAGGACAGAGGACGGACACTGGATGCTGCAGAGAACACCACTCTTCAATTTTCAAGCTACAAATAGGTCATAAGATGCCAGGGCTGTCCTCGAGACACAGAAATTCATTTCCATTGGATTGTTATTTTATTAAAATCAGACTAAATGAGTCTGTCAGAAACAGGACACCCTCCTAGTATTACAGCTGCCGTCTGTACTGTAAGCCTTAGCACCAGGCTGTCATTATTAAGCATAAGGCTATGAAGTACACGACATACCTTATATTCTATAGATACTTTTGAAAGATATATTTTCTATTCCAGTTGTCAGCTGAATAAGCAAGCAAAAATGATATCATAAAAACAAGATCCAAAACAAATAAAAATTGCTGCATTAACTTCTTGAACTGTCATCACTCTTGGTGCATGAAGCACTGGCATTCTGCTATCTATGCTTGGGGATTTTATTGTCACATGGATTCTCCTCAGTAGTTCCTGGGGATGTGGACTGGTGGGCATGTAGGTGCACGCTCTGGATGGTGAGCTGCCCAGGGAGCACCCCGTCCACTCGTGCTCTTCTAGGAGAGAGGTGTTGGTGCCCAGCCCTTCCAGCTCTCGCTGCTGCGCAGCCCGAGGTGCTCCCCAGGCCCGGCGCCAGGCACAGCTGGGAAGCAGTGAACTGTGCTTTCTGTCTTCTTTCATCCCCCAGTCCTCTCTGTTCTGCAGTACTCCACATTCTGGGCTTCTTAACTCTGTCAAAATTCACTCAGAAAATAATCTCCCTGAAATCTTTTTAAGTCTTAGCATGAAATTCCAAGTGACACACTTTCCAACGTGATTCAAGTGTTAATTACAATGTTAATTATGGAGTGAAATACTTTGGCCTTTTCAAGAGACACCAAGGATCACTGGGTGGCAGAGGAGAAAGATTCTGGAAAGAGCCCCAAAGCAGACTCCTCAGCACACTGGAGCTCCCAGTCACTCTAGGAGTTCGCATGGGCACTCCTGCTGCACCCGCACGCGCGTACACACACACACACACACACACACACACACACACTCATGGGAGAAGAGGAATGCATGCGTACCATGTTCCCAGGAAGGTTCTTATGATGCTTCCCACACCCTCTACCCTGAATGTCAGAGTCAACAAAATGGTCCAATGATGAAATTTAACTTCTCAAAACATCACATAATTCACCAATATCCAGTCCAACATAAAAACCTCAGTCAGCACCTGGGCTTTTTCCTCTGCATATTCTAGTAATTTATGTTGATTTCACTTCGCACTGCAAGTCTTAATGTGCTTGCTAGGCTTGAGTCAACATTAAATACAGGAGAAATCAAATGGGAAAGCGTTATTAAATGCGACTTTTTTTTTTTTAAGAAAATGCATGGGGCAAGCTAGACATACTTTAATGCCCGAGGTCTTCATTCCTTTTAATTCTCCATTTCTTTTCTCCTCTGTGGGTGGTCTGCTTGCGCTTATGTGAGGTGTTTCTCTCTGACTCCTGAGGTACGGGGAGGTACATGTCAGGTCACAAGCACTGAGTTTTCCCTGTGTAATAATCAAATATGTTTTCCGAAAATGCTCCTCAGCGTCTGAGAGCCTCCTTTTCACATTCCCCAGCATTTTGCTCTTATTATTATCAGCATTTTGCCCTTCAGTTTTTTTTTTCTTTTTTATGCTTGTAGACAAAACTAGTATAGACCTTCTCCTGAACGCCACCCCACTCTTCTCTTCTGGTGGCAGTGAGATGCTGACCAACAGGTTTTTGTGCACCCAGGTAAGCAGGACTAGAGCTGGTGCTTTCGAGTGCTTGCCTTCCCTTTTGTATTTATTGTTCCTTAATCATCTATGTACATACCAACAAGGAAAGGCCATAAACATAATTTTATTTTATCATTATGGTATTAACAAACTGTATTTGAAAACAACTGTTGAGTTCCTCTAGCCAAGCATGTCCAGCATTCTAAAAGTTATATTTTCTTTCATGCAGCAGGCATGGGCAGTCTCCTGGTTCCCATGCCACACACTGACCTTGAACTAAGTAAACAAGGAGGCGTCAAAGAAACATCCCCCCTTCTATAGCCTTAGTGCAGCTAGGGAGACAGGTATCCTCAATGGAGATACAAATGCGTGTGTGCCACAGGTGAATACAGATCTGAAGAACAAAGGGAGAGAAAGTGAAAGCCAGCCCCTCTGTGTGGGCATCATGACACAGGAACCTGCACTAGAAAGAGAATTTAGGGAAGTAAGGAAAAGAGTCCAGAGAAAGGGATCTAAGCGGTCACACCTCTCAGATGAGTAAGGATCAAAAAAGGGAGTGGGACAAAGAGCCTCCTAGACAGAATGGAGGGACCGAAGGCCCACACTTGAGGAGGAGGGCAAGGTCAGCACTGGGCGGGAGG